>JAKTYO010000272.1:0-11563 GCA_030578735.1 Metschnikowia noctiluminum | reverse complement strand
AAAAAAAAAAAAAAAAAAAAAAAAAAAAAAAAAAAAAAAAAAAAAAAAAAAAAAAAAAAAAAAAAAAAAAAAAACAACGCGCACGCGTCGCGCACTTCAGATCTAACATTTTGTATCTTCAAAAACTCTTAACGGGTACTATCACTCTCAGCACCACTAATTCTCTGACTGAAACCCACATTCCAAATCTTCTCTTCTTTTAAAAAATGGTTGCTCGTGTTGGTACCAGAAAACTGAAGAGAGTGGCGCTGAAAATCGTGCCAGAGGCGTCTGAAAATTCCGGCTCAGGCTCAGAGTCAGAGCACACGCCTGCCGCCGAGTCGGACTCGATCGAAAATGACACTAGCGCCTCGGAAAGCGAGGATTCTGATGACTACAGGGCTGGAAATACGAAGCACTCGAGAAAAAGACAAAAAACACTGGACATTCTCGCCGAGGAAGCTCCAGAAAGACCGCCTCCAGAAGGGTTTCAGGAAAACCACCTTTTCAAAGCCTTATCTCTGCGTGAGGTCGCTGTTGCGGACTTAGCTCTAGAATGGATCGAATCCTTCGAGGAAGATGAATTGCTGAACGGATCTGAGGCCATCACTGAGCTATTCAACTTGGTTTTGAGGGCGGCTGGATGCACGCATCTTGTAGAGGCGCACGACATGATAAACGAGGATTCTGCGGCGGCTACAGTGGCGGAAATCGCCATGGTGTTCAAACGCCAGCGGGTGCACGAGTATCCATTTGTGTCGACCAACAAAAGCGTGAAACATTTCCGCCAGAATGTCCAGGAGTTTTTCTGTAACCTCGTCTCATGTGGCCATGAAAAGGGCGCGCTATACCAACAGGAAGCTCAGGAGCAAACCTCCTCTCTAGGCATGCCGATGGTCAACAAGATCTTGGCCTGGCTTCTGGCGCTCAGTATATGCAAACTCAGACCCCTCCGGCTCGTCTCTACAGTTCTACTTTTGAACATGCAGACACAATTGTGCGATCTTGCCTCAAACACAACGATATCTTTGCAGAAGCACCAGCGGCAACTCAACAATGCGCGGAATAGTTTGAATGGACGAAACCAGCGGGTTCAAAAGGAAAAGATCAAGATCATGGGCGAGTCGATTGACCTGTTCACGCTACAGAAAAACACTCAGTTAGAGTACATTAGTGACATTTTTCTGCACGTGTTCGTCAACCGATACCGTGACGTCGACACACATATCCGTGCAGAGTGCTTGCGCGCTTTGGCCAGTTGGATGGTGAAGTACGAGGAAATGTTTCTACGTGCTGACTATCTACGCTACATCGGCTGGCTTCTCTCTGACCCTGCCGAAAGTGTCCGACTCGAGGCCGTGAAGCTGCTCATGAAGCTTTTCAGATTCATCAACGGAAAGCGCGAGGCAATGAGTATAGGCTTCCGCCAGTTTACCGAGCGCTTCAAAGACCAATTTGTCAACATGGTCTGGAAGGAAAAGTTGAGTGGCATAAAGGTGCTACTCATCGAGATTCTTGCCGAGCTTTTCCGACTCGATTTTCTTGCGGACGCGGATGTACTCGAGGTATGTCTGTTTGCATTTTATCTTGCCGAAAATGATTCATCTGCGCGAGCAGACACAAAAGCCAAGATTGAGGCGTGCAGATTCATCTCATTAGTATGCCAGGAAAAAGCTCGTCAAACAATGGAGCCATTCAAACACTTTCTTGACGCTCACGAGTCAAGCCATTTCGACACGGACGAAAATGCGTTAAGTGTGCCACAATGCCTCAAATACAAAGCATTGGCCAAGCTTATGGAGGAGTCTTACGATCACTACAAGACCATCGATGACGAGATAATTGTGCGCAAAGCGCCGCGGAAACCCTTATTTTTGTTGATTGATCTGATATTTCGAGTCGTATACACCCTCCCAATGTTCCAAGGTCAGTGGGAAGGCCTCATCAAGTATTTGTTGTGCGACCATTCCTCAATTTTGTTCAAGAATAGAGAAACTAAGTCCTCCGCAATGGAAGAGCACCGGGCTGCAGAACTTGTTTCCAAACTCGAGATTGCTTCACTGCTGGAAAAGTACATCTTTATGAGTTTCATCTCCGCCGCAGTTATTCACATTCTCACAAAAGAGCCCCCAAAGAGATCCACCTCAATTAGCAAGCATGATGATTTGAACTCAGTCTTGCCCCTGCTCATTCAGTACATCGGGCTGCTCGAAGAGTTTCTGAGCTTGGGAGTAAACCTTTACGTTGTATTCTTGAGTCTTTGGAACTCCATATTGATCACCATCCCCGCCTCCATCACCCGTCTATACAGCAATGTCTCTGATATTTCGGAGTACAATTCTGTGCACGACAAAGTCCTACATTATTACTTCGATATGACAAACCCAGATGAAGACTCGCAAGAAGCGTTTGACACATACTTTTCTCTCATCTTGAAAAACTTCGAAAATTCGGACATGGGCGATGTTGCATCCAAAACTGAAAGACTAATGAACCCATACATTAAGATGCAAGTGGAAGATTTGCTTCATTCGCTTGCAACCGAAGGTGTTGATGCCCTTTTGCTGTCCGAGCCATTCGAAGACTTGAGTCAAAGAAAGAAGAGCATGCTGCTTCCCCTAGATCACAGGATTGTGATTAACCGACTTCTTAGAGCCACGCCTATTCTACAAAAGTTCTCACAAATGGCACGTATCATCAATATCAGTCGCTATGTAGCGGAGCCAACGTTTGGTACCTCAAATGTTCTTTTAGAGGTCTTGCAAAGAAAGTTGGTTTCTGAATTCGATTTTCTTGCCCTTATCCGCATGTGGACGTCGGAGTACACTTCACTCATGTCGCAGTTTAATGAGTCTTGGCAGTGCGTTTTAGAGTTCATTTTGTTATCACTCTCCTGGAAGCTAGAAGATCTCACTTACGCAAGTAATGATAGCTCTGCGCAACAAATCGACATAAGCCTCTTTTTGGAGGATTTCAATGGACTTTTGATAAGCGTTGGCGACCTTTGTGTGACCGTGGGTACAGCAGCGAAGGAAGTAAACGAAATCATGACGGACTCCAACCAGGAGACACGTTTGCTCATCAAAAATCTCACGTCTTTGGAAAAGAGCTTTGCTTGCCATTATATTGATATACTTGTATCATTCAGAACATTTTATGAAAAGTTTAAAGAAGGGGATCACTTCAAGAACTTCGAATTATTCTTCAATAATACATCGGGCATTGGGGCTTTGGTGAAAGGCAATATTCCCGGAGTTATAGAAGAGTCTCTAAAAAGAGTATTCCTAATTCTTGAATCAAAACTTGCGTCTCTCAAGTGCATCACACTAGACAGACAGGATAACGAAGATGTCAATTACGACGACTTCGTCTTTCAAAATGACGACTTGCAAGATGTCAGCGCGGCTTCTAGCGTGCCTGAAAATAATGAGTCGGTTGATTCCAACGAAAACTCCTCTTTGTGCTTCAAAGAGTCTCGTGCAAAAAACTACATTTGGCTATCTGAAAAAGATCTCTGTGTCTACACTTTGAAGCTTTTTACGTTGGTTCATACGGGGGCATTATCTGAGCAGACAATTTCCAGGCTTAAGCTTAATAGCAAGAGATTTGGTGGCTTGTTCTATGAGATAATTGGGGTAAAAGGCCCGGCAGAAAACGAAGCCGATGATTTATTGTGAAGGGCGTGAGCTAGATTTTGGCATAGTGTGAAGCGATGGACCCAGGCGCTCATAGAGACAAACAGATGGTCTGGAGTCTTTTAAGCGTGTTTCGAAAGATCTGAATTCAGCCTTGCCGCTCGAGCTGAAGAGGTGCTGTTTGTACGTGAATAAGGTGACTGCATCTTCTGATGTAACATGTTTCTAATTCCAGAAGAGGACTCATGTGTTGGGCTTTTGCTGCGCGCTCTGGAAGCTATATCGATTTTAGAACTTAGACTTAACGCGTAGCTTCCTAAGTCCGGGCTTTGAGTTGGGTCATACGAATGTCGGCTGCGATCCCTTTTTTGCAACTTCTTGAGCTCAAGAAAATTTTTGCGTATATAGAAAGCAGGATCTTGCCGAAACACACGGACCAATCCACTGACGTCGGACGTCACTATGATGTGGTCCGAACCCCAGGTTTTCTCGCTATCAAATTCGCTTCCCCTGCTCTCCGCTAACAAAGTCCCACGCTTGACAAGATCAAAGATTTTATCGTCGGAGAATTTGAGAAGACGCTTGCTTTTTTCTGGAGCGAAAAGTGCCACGTTGACCCGTGAATGATGAGCGTGGAAGGAAGAATAGCTGGTGTTGTTATTTGCAATGTACTTCTTCCCGTTTTCGTCCTCGAGAAACATCTTGATCGGCAACTTCTTCCAGAGCCGATTGTCGTGAAGCAACTTAGAAATTTTCTTGTGTTTTTCGTCGAGCTGGTTTCTGCTATCGAGCAAGATTTCCTTCATGGACGACCGCAATTTATTGTTGATGATGGCGTTGTTGTTCTCCCAAACATAACACCAGTGATCCTCAGACCCGCTGATAATGTACCTGTTGTCCTCGCTCAATGTGGCAACGATCGAGGAGCTTTGGTTTGAGTTGCCCTTAAAACGCGTCACTAACTTGCGGAGTGACAAGTCCACAAGCCTCACAGTGGAGTCGTTTGTCGTGATCAAGAGATTCCACTTTGAGAGGTCCGAGTTTGGTAACTCTGTACACGTGGGGTTCTCAAAGATTTTGATGCCGCTCACCGTCGTATACTGAGTCGAACTGCCCGAAGGGGATTTGAGTTTCCGAGTGAGCTCAATCCGCTTGACTAGCTGGAGCCCCTGGGTTTCCAAAGCGAAAAGCGAGCCATTGAAACCGCCCACCATGCAATAATTGCCGAACGGCGTGAACTCGAGTGCCGTGATCAAGGCATTATCGCCCAAGTCGTTGGTATATGCGACCGAATGCTCCAAAATGGACCAGAGCCGGAGCTGGTTGTCCAAGGCGCCGCTGATGAAGAACCTGTCGTCCGTGGGGTGGAAACGTAATGCGGTGACAAAGTCTCCATGCTGAAACGTCTCGAGACAATCGGGCCGCTCAGTGTTCCAGAGCTTGACCGTCTTGTCCATACTTCCAGACAAGAGGAAGTTGTTTTTGCTCCAGTCGAGACAAAGCACAGACTTGGAGTGGCCCTCGAACACTCTCACGGGTTCTTGTAGGAACACCGGCGCGCCGTGGAACGCCTTCAGCCGCAGTTTGCGCAGCCAGTCGTCGCCTCGTGTGGTCTCGAAGTTTTTGAATTTGAGCCTGCTGAGCGGCGACGAAATGACCTGCCATACGGTGATCCGCGAATCCCGTCCGGCCACGGCGAGGTATTTCCCGTCACGCGAGAACGCCATCACCAAGGTTTCGTGCGGGTTCATAGGCACTTTGGACTCATCCCGTTGCCCTGTCTCAGCCTTTATGTCGTCGTCGAAATCCTGGTCCAAGTGAGACACCGTATCGTCCAGAGGCGTTATTTGGTCTGAGCACCTGAGCTCCTGCGCGAGGAACAAATTGTTAAAGACTCTAGGGCTCTTATTGTTTTTCCGCGTGGCCTTGATGTACTTTGGGAAACTCAAGTCTTCTGCCGTGAGATTGGCCATGAGCGAGTTGATATCCATGTTTTGCGAATCCTGGAGCAAGCTGAGGTTCTTCTCGTCAAGCGACTGGTGCGAGAGCACGTCGGCGTCTTCGTCCAGCATTATATCGTGCAAGTCGAGCTCACCTTCTGAATGCTCGTCAAAGGTTTTATCATCTAGGCTGCCAAAGTCGTCGTTTCCAATCAGACCAGCAAGCTTTGAGGCCTCGGCAGTGAGTTTATTATGGGAATCCAGTACTTCACCCTTGCGAGATGTGACTGGGGTAAACGTCGAGGCCAGGTTCCAGTCCTCACTGCTGTTATTTCGGGAAGACTCTTTTTTCTTGGGCAGTCTCTTGAAAATTCGCTTGAGAATGCTGGGTTTTCGCTGTGGCGGTGTGCTAGATATGCTGGTGGTGCCATAGGCCGCGGCAGAGGCATTTGTGATTGTGCTGGCCGATGTATTGGCCATTTTGTTTGCAATTGTGTTTGCTATTGTGTTTGCTATTGTTATCTATTGCAAGATGCTCGGTGAGAAGATGAATTCTGACTCAGATTGCTCTGAGAGAATTAATAGTTTTTGACAATTACACTCGTCGAGAGACGCAAAAAGAAAATGATTCCGAAATTATTTTGGGATGGTGAACGAAAGTCTTGCCAACTGGCACTAAAAAAATGGTATTCGCCTTGTTTCGGTGGATCTGCAAATTGCACCTCTGGCAAAAAAAAAACAAGTGACGTCTTGGGCCCAAGGTATCTCAATCAGCTGCAGTGATGGCAATCGCGGAGTTTGGCCCTGGCCTGAGCCTAAGATCCGGGGCGAGAGTGGAGAGAAGCAGGATTTCCAGATGCAGTAATGTAAGATTGCGTAAGCTTTCAGCAGGGCATCCAGAACCAGATGGAGAAAAACAAAAGGCAATTGAAGGAGACAGAGTAAAAGAAAAGAAATAAAGGAAAATGAAAGAAGAATGAAGAATGAAGAAAGAAGAAAAAACAAAAAACAAAAACAAAAACAAAAATGAGGAAAACAAAAACGAGAAAAGTACGAATGAGAAAAATAAAGAGAATGAATGAGCTGAGGATGTGAAGTTCATGCAATTTCTGTTGCTTTGGTTTCCGGCGTTGGCTCCATCCCTTTCCCGTCCTAAGCACATAAGCATACTGCGAGGGACGACGAGTCTCAAGTCTATTGCTTTCGCAACTGCTTATCTAGGCTTATCTTGCAGTTCAGTCCATGCGGTCCAGTCCATGCTGTCTTTTGTTATTCACTTTCAATGGTTGATGTTGTGATGTTTATGTGTTTTTACTTTGTGTACTATTCTTCTTCCCATTGTTCCCTGAGAGGCAAGTAATTTGACGCTGATACTACGGTCCGCGGCCCTTCAATACAAATCTTTCTCAAAAAAAAATAATGGGCGTGAGTAATCTTGTTATATATGTGGGGTCTCAGATATTGCAGCAGTGTCTCCTGATAGCTCCCATTAAAACTTTACAAAAAATTTCGAAACAAGTACATTACGAGAAAATTGTTCTGAACAGTGACTGGCGAATTGTTTGAAGATCTAGCGATAAAAGACACAGACATGTAGTCAACTCGGAACTATGAGGTGTAGCCAAACGAGTCAAACAACGGTTGCATTTCTTTGAACCCCCACCTTTAAATAAAGAGACATGATTCTGGCAATGTGAGAATCTGGCTTTTTCTTGCCCCTCCTACCTTCTTCTCTTCCGTAGACAAATGCCGAGTGATTTTCATGGTAAGTCGCATGAAATCAGTTCTGAACGCACTTCCAATCTCCAAACAAGCCAGCATTACTCTACAGTCGAGCCCCTGCGGACGCCATGGCTGCCCTGGAGTCTATCACCTCTACCGTGTATTACCGAGAAAACAAAATGCCACTATACCTTTTTCTTCTGAGACCACTCCAACTTCAAGATCAACGAGTGGTAACCCTTGCCGTTCAACTCATCCAACGCCTTCTGCGCGTGCTGCTCCGTGGCGAACGTCACGTACGCAAAACCCTTGGACTCGCCCGTGTCTCTTCTGGTGATGAGCGTGACTCTTTGCAAAGGCCCGTATTTGGCAAGTAACTCGCCGCGGATCATGTCCTCGTTCACGTACGAGTTCAACTGCGATACTCTCAACGTGCACGAGTCGTCCCTGGACTCTCTCGTAGGCGCGTCCTTTCTCAAATGCGCAGGCACGTACTTGCCCAGTTCCGAAGGTTCCGGAGTAGCGGAAGCACCCGCGGCTTCGGCGCCCAAAGTCTCCTTGAACGGACACTTGGCGGTGAAATGGTCACCTCCACAGGTTCTACATTTGAGTCTTTGCGTGCTGACCAAGTTTGCCTTCTCCTCGGCCTTTTCTTCCTCCTCTTTCTTCTCCATTTCTTTCCAGGAGGCGGCGAGTTTCAACTCGACGATTTCACCGAGCTGTGTCGTTCTTGTATCCGGGCCAGCGGGCGTGTGTTTCTCCTTCCCGTACTTGCTCCATCCACGGCGCACTGCGATCAGAGGATGCACTCTTTCCTTGACCTTGACCTCTTTGATTTTCTGTGTTATTTTCACTTTTTGCCCGCTGGCATTGAGTCTGTAGCTGACGACGGTTTTCGTGCCATCGGCGTTGTTGGTGACCTCTGGCGTGGGGATATCGTCCTCTGCGTCGGCCCACGATTGAAACATTCTGGTGTGATTATGTGATTTAGCGTGGTTTCAGGGACTTCAAGTCTCGTTCTGCTTGTCTCATGGACTTTTGGGACATGGAAAATTTTGATGCTGTGTGCACACCTGAGCTTCGCACAATAAGGTGCAAGTAATTTGAGAGAGGGTAGATTTAAGTTTATTTTTATTTTTATTTTTTTTTGAAGAAACTAACTTGGTCCAAGAGAACGGCCTGGTTTTATGTGTGGGAGTATATTTAGCATTGAAAAATGAATTTAGATTTTTGAGCAAAGATTTTTTAGAAGAGGTTTAGGAGTCTATGATCCTGTTTTTTTTTTCTTTTCATTTTTATTTTCTACAAAGTTTTAAGAGTGTTTCTGGCACTCCATGAATTTCAGCATTTGGCCTGCAAATGAGCTTGCAATGGGCTTATAGTGTGGCTTATAGTGTGCTTATAGTATTTATTCTGTGGTCTGATATATGGACCTATTTGGAGAATGAAGCTTGAAAAGTGCTTCGACGCTGTGCTCGGAAGGGACTGTCAATGGTAAAGTATTTAAAAGTCTGATGTGATCCATTGACTATTGATTCCATTTGATTTCTGCAATGTGATACGATGTTCATATTGGAGCCAAAGCAAATTCCAAACTCATTTTCATACTGAAGAATTCGGAATCAAGAAGGGCAGTTCTCGACAACTGTTGAGAACGGCTTAGGCAGCTCCTTCTTTCTCACTTCATTGGGCACTTTTGAGTATCCCACCACCAACGCTTGATTTGAAAACTTAGCCAAAAACGGTCTCACCAGTTATTTTGTCAGCTTACTTCTTCGAATAGTCCAATAGTCTTATCGAGATCAAGCTTGCCAATTCGTTTCGCCTGTAAACTTCTTCATGGACACCCCAAGGCTCTCCGAAATACTCATACTCCACTTCATTTTTGCTCAAGAACGCAAGAAACCGCTCTGTTTGCCGTAAACTCAAGAGCTCATCTTGCAAAGATTGAACCACAACAACCCTTTCGAAGTCGATTTCGAACCCCGTGAATTCCTTACTGCTGGTTTGCACGGCGTCCTTATACTGTTTTTTGCTCACAAACGCCCGGTCGACAAAGCTTTCATAGGGACCGCCATATTCGGCAACAAGATCAGCGACATCATATATTCCATCGATGAAAAAAAGGAGCTCGAGCGAAATGTCGAGCTCAGGGGGCCTAAGCAAATCCGCCAAGTTCGCCTCGTTTAGTCCAGTCAATAATTCACCATTCTTGCCGGATCTCACATCCTGCAACTCTTCAGATCCACTAACTAAAATTTGTTTGTAATTGAGCAATTGAAGTAATATGGTGGCCCCGACAGAGTGGCCTGCCACCAGTAATTTTGATGTGCCCAAAGATTCTACCAACTTCTGGATCCCCAAAATCACATCATGGAGGTGAAATGGGTGGATAACTTCGGGAGTGAGTCGGTAATTTACACCTACAATATTCACGTGGCCTTTTATGGACGCCATGAGATGGCCTGCCAACTCTTTAAAGTCGTCGTATGTGTTTGCTGGATCATTCCACGCTCCTCCATGGACAAGAAGCAAGGTATGTTCGTTTTCGGGCAGATAATCAAATATCTTTAGCTTCTGAAGAGGGTGGCTGCCATATGTGATTTCGGAATCTGCCTTGAGGAAAGTCTCTGGTCTAGGTTCAGAGGAGTTCATCGGTTCAAGTCAGCGAAGACTTTTTCCCTCAGCTTTATTCTGAGGTTTGCTTCCAAACGCAAACCCGCGATATTATAATAGATTGGTGTGGAGTGCGACCGATTCCTAATTGAAAGGAAGAAAACAAGAGGTGTGTTTATATTCAAAAGTGCATTGCCTACAAGGTTTATTAACTTTTTTTTTTTGTAATAATGTGTCAGAGTCTTCTCTAATTTTTGAGGAAACATGTGATGAGTATTTGTGTGAAGCGTCATTTTTGTTTTTACGTCTTTGCTATGCATCTTTACTATGCATCTTTCTGTGGAGTGGGCCTTTGTCAATTGACTCTCCTACAGTCATGTTATCCGAACTCTTTAACTGATTTTCACTTCAATTAAAAGTGATTTCGAAGGGAGAACACCGCGATTTCACAGCTTTTTTGGTAACCATGAAAATAGCGTGTAATGCAGGGCCGAAACGTCAGATCGCCCAATCTTGTAAATCTAAAGACTCTCAAGAGGTGCAGTTGTGAAGTTGCTATATTATGTGAATTCTAAATCGGTCTATCATTAGGTCGTAAGGTCATTTGAAAACAATTTTGGTCGAAGAGACACTTGGTTTTGAAGTCATCCGGGCGTTTAGGGTCAAGCCCAAAGTCATTAAGCCATTGGCATAATAGGGTCATTAGTTCATAAAGGACATGTGACAAGGTCAATATTGGATCGATAGCTCATCAGTTCACTAAACCTTGAATTCATAGTCACGAGTTCAAGATTAGCGGACATAGTGACATAAATCATTGGGTGTATGACTGAAAGGATGATCAGCCCTCAAGCCTCACTGATTTATGATTTTCGCTCAAGAATTAATAGAGAGCCACTCAGCCATGAAAACTTATTATTCCAGATCTGTGATCATACGAATTTGGGATCTTTCAGTGTGAAAATTGAGAATGTTAGTGCCAATTCTTTGACAACAACATTTACATGTAGAGATAGAGCCATCTCTTGCTTCATCGCGCTTTCATAGAGTAGCATGGACGAAATGGAGAGTCTAGTGCAGAATGGGAGTGCCTTTGGGTCCTCTTGTGCTGTAGTGGAGTCTGTGGTGTCAGCTAGTGTTTTCCTAATCTAATTCAAAGTTATACATCTTGTTGTTTCTCGGAACAGACTGTTTTTTTTCTTTCCTTAAGCGCACTTATTCGTGATCATTCCGATTCTTTCCATTCTCATTCCAAGCGGTGGTTCATCCATTAACAATTCATCCTGAAGTAAATAAAAGAGGGGGCGGGGCAAAAGATTGCCCGCTTAGTAACGAGTAGGAGATCTGTCACGACGGTACGAGTCTCTCTCGTAGCCACCGCGGTTGTCGTCACGGTCGTAGCCGCCACGGCCTCCACGGAAACCGCCACGGCCGCCTCTGAAGCCATCATCTCTGCCTCTGCCGCCTCTGAAGCCGCCACGGCCTCCGCGGAAATCGCCACGGCCACCTCTGCCACCGAAGCCGCCACGGCCGCCACGGAAGTCACCACGGCCACCACGGCCGCCTCTGAAACCGCCTCTTCTAGGAGGAGGAACAAAAGGAGAAGTGTCCTCCTCGGCGTTGATGACAGCGTCTTGGTACTCGGCCTGGTTCAACACGGAAATGGCCTTC
>JAKTYO010000271.1:0-49886 GCA_030578735.1 Metschnikowia noctiluminum | reverse complement strand
TGATCTAGCTCCTAAGGGAAGCCATACTTCAGGAACAACAACTTGAATGTTGAAAACTGGTAGAATTCACCCTATGTCTCTGAAATAAGATCAGGGATGCAAAGCATGTGCTCTTGGAGGTTTCGGTAATTGAAGTCCGATCAGGATTCCTCGTATCATGTGGTGGTGGCGCCTAGCCACGTGAACGTTGACTCTTAACCCGTGCCTCTGGAATTTTAGCCGTACAGCAGCGCCCGAAAAATAGTGCCTCGGGTTTAAGGCGTCTTGTGATTTATGTTTCACAAAAGGCCCAAAGAATGATGAGAGTGGGTTATAGCATGGCTCTCGATTTTTTTTTCTCACCAAATAGATTATTCTAGGGGCAAAAATGCACGGGAATTAATGACGAGTTTGTAAGAAACACATGCTGCTTGATGTTTGGAATTTTCTGACGTCTCTCTCGACCTCGCGACTTGGCTCAAACGCTTTCAAAATCATTTTCTCTCTTACTTCAGGCGAGAAAATGATGTTTTTCAAGCTTCGGTGGTTCCTTTTTCTTAACTAACTATGCAGGCTTTGTAAGTCTGGTAAAAGAATAAGTGTATTCTATAGAAAACTTCAAATTTTCTCTTGATCTTGTAGAGTTGATACATGGCAAAAGTTGACTGCGGGCATGTCGACATGGGTAGTAAAGTCGGACAAGAACGTGCGATAACATAGTACAAGCGAACTCAGACACCTTTTGTGAAAACTCTCAATCATGGAAAACACTCAATCATGTTGTGATACGATTTTGCCAATATGTATGTATAGATATATATTTATATAGAGATATATATATAGATATATATCTTTGAGATAATCGAACTAAAGGTACGACAGTATAAAGCCTTGCATCCGAGGTTTTAACTAACCACCACTAGGTGCGAAAAAAAAAAAATCATAGTAATGAAACACATCCAACATCTGAGCATTGATCGTTGGCTCCCGATTATTTGGTTCCAAATCCCGAAATGGTGTAAATTTGCTTTTTTTCTTCGGAAAATAAGAGTTTCATTTTCGAGTCATTCGAGTCTTTGCCTGCTGGTGTGCCTTCACTTATAGCTAGCTGTTGCATGCTCGTTTCCCGCAGTGGGGCTAAATTAAGCGGGCCCCGCACGTCAGGTGCGCTCGTTGCATATGCGAGCTGGAAAAAGAAAGAACTTTCGGAGTACCGAACGATGTCATCACAATCTATGGATTCTAGCTCTGGCAAGAAAACAAATCTTCCTCTGGAACCAGCTTCAAGAAGATTTTGACAGCCGTGTCGAAGGAAAAGCAGGTTAAAAGATTGAGGTCTTAGACGAAATCAACTCATTGTGAAGTTGAGGAGACACAATCTCCTGTCTGAAATCTTGCTCTTCTCACTCAGTCTTGCCTCGCTTCATTTTCTTTTCTACCTCTTTCTCGTTTCTTTTTCCAATGATGGGTTCTTCCAATGATGGGTCATATTGCCCTCCCGAGACTCTTTCCGCCATACCTCGCACTTTGTGCAAGTAGGAGGGGAACGGCGTCACACTGGGTCTTGCACGGGTTCAAAACCATGATTATTCAGGGTGGTTGATAAGTGAAAAAGGCCCGCCATTTTTGTAGGCCATACAAAAGCCTATTGTAAATCGGACTGAGCTGCCCTTAAAGTATCAGTTTTACCAAGACGTGGTAATTGGAACAGGATATTATCCTCATAGGAACGATAATTGGCCATTTTGGCTCACACAAAACTCACAACACAACATCAGGCAAAATCGTTCAAAAATGTCTGACAAGAAGGGACAGGCCCAGTGCAAAGAGAAGAGAATTCCAAACTTGGCCGAGATACCGAAACGTTTTGCTCACATAAACGAAAAGAAGCTTATGCGGAAACTCGATTTCCATCTCCTCCCGCTCTTTGTCATCTTGTATCTCTTGTCGTTCTTGGATAGAGGCAATATTGGAAATGCCAAGATCCTCGGTTTAGCAGACGATCTTCACCTTTCGGAAAACCAGTACAACATGTGTCTCACCGTATTTTTCATTTTCTATTCGGTCATGGAGGTCCCTTCAAACATGGTTTTGAAAAGAACGCGGCCAAAGTTGTACCTTCCTCTTACTGTGGTCACGTTTGCCATTGCCACTACGTGCATGGGTGTTGTTGAAAACTATCACCAGCTTCTTGCTACACGAGCCCTTCGGGGCATTTTTGAAGCCGGCGTTTTCCCGGGAATTTCCTATATTTTATCACGCTACTACAGACTGAACGAGCTTTTGGTCAGGCAGGCGATATTCTTCTCTGCTGCATCGATGGCTGGCGCATTTCTGGGACTCTTGGCCGCTGCCATTTCTAAAATGGATGGAGTAGGGGGCTACGAAGGGTGGAGGTGGATCTTTATTTTGGAAGGAATTGTCACTTTTATTGCAGGAGCTGTGTCTTTTTTCATCTTTCCCGAGTATCCTCTGAACGCGTCATTTCTCACTCTTGAAGAGCGGGAGTTTGTGATTTGCAGAGTGCAAGTCTCTTCGGGTGCCTGGACTCAGGATACTGCTAATGAACAACAGGCTGAAATGAATGATATCGCCTTAGAAAAAGAACGGGCTTTCAAAGAAGAACTGGCTTTGAAAGAAGAACTGGCTTTGAAAGAACTGGCTGTGAAAAAACTGGCTGTGAAAGAACTGGCTTTGAAAAAAGAACTGGGTCCAGAAATCAGACAGGTCTCAAGACCTTCTTCAGAAGACAACACCGAGGACAATTCCAACGACATGCTGCATTTCTGGGCAGTGTTCAAAGACTGGCAGTGCTATTGCCAGACACTCACTTATATGGGAGTCTTGGTCCCGCTCTACTCAACCTCGCTCTTCACACCCTCGATTATCCGGACCTTGGGGTATTCAGCCACCCGGGCCCAGTTGATGACGGTGCCCATATATATATTGGCTGCCATTTTTGCCGTTGCTCAAGGATTCGCCTCAGACCATTTTGGGGTCAGAGCTCCTTTTTTGGTCATTAATTTCACATGCATGGCAATTGGATACATCGTGTGTCTCACTGGGGATCCAGTTTCAAATGGAAAGGGCATATACGCTGGGATTTATATTGCCGCTATCGGTATGTATCCTGCGGTCCCTATGTCAATCGTGTGGAATGCAAACAATCTATCGGGCACCTATAAACGAGCCATCGGCATAGCTTTCCAAATCGGGGTGGCAAATTTCTCAGGAGCGTTTGTCTCGTATTTTTACCGAGCCCGTGATGCGCCAGACTATAGGTTCGGTCATGGACTAGTGCTTATGTTTATTGGAATTGGCGCGCTTTTCACGGCGATATTAATTTCGGGATACTGGTACGAGAACAGATTAAAAAAGGCAGCCGTGGCAAGACGTGTGTATCTCGATGTGCCAGGCGAGGAACTTGCAAAAATGGGAGACAAGAGTCCGTTTTTTGTGTACAGATACTAGGTAGTTAGTAAGCTGGTGGTTTCTTAGTTTTAGTTTTTGTTTTAGTTTTTGTTTCAGTTTTGTTTTAGTTTTGGCTTTGGTTTTTGTTTTTGTTATTCTTGATCGGATTGGGAGGGTGGTCAGGAGTAGTCTTCTTCAAAGATCAGAAAGTAAAAAACCTCAGTTGAAGGTTTGTGCATGCAAATATCATTAATTATAGGCCGGGCTTCAGTATTCTTTTTGATCTCGTGCTTTTTTTGGAGTTTTGTTTGTTCATAGCATCGATGTCTGAGAACATAATAATGCCGAGCTTTCAAACTTTTTGTAGTTACGGCTCGATTCATGTGTCTCTTTTATTTGCCAGGTTCCTGTTCGCAAGTTTTCATTTTATCAAGAGTTTTATGTTTGCCTCTTAGGCGAGCTCTTTGAGAAGGCCCATATGACAATTCTTCCGGTTCTCGCTTGCTCGATATATCATTCGAGCACCACCAGCTTCTACTCCAGGTTGAATAAGGCGGTGAAAGCTTTTCGTTGATAATTTCGTAAATTTTTGGGTCAAAATTCGGGCAGATCTAAAACTGCAGCCCTTTGACCTACTTTTGAGACTTCCTAGCTTCCGCAAAATGTGAGTCTTGAGTTCAAATTTGGAAGTCTTTTTGCAGGGGCTCAGGGGCTTTGAACAATGTGCATTTGGCTTTGGGTTGGAAAGTGCAAGCTCATGAATCAAGACTAGCTCGAAAGAGAAAATAACTATCGTTTACAATTCATAATAGGTGCTTGTTTTGAGAATAAGGCAATTTGAATATAATGCCTTTCAAAAACAGGAATATTTCAAAGATCAAATAAAAGGTATAACGTGTTTGATTTCTAAGTTGACTAACTCACGGTCACGTCGTGAGAGCAAGGCAGGTGTTGCCGAGAGGCACCTTTCCGTCTCATGTAGTACCGTGATATTTTGTAAAACCAAGAAAATCTGGGCACTTGACTCCGTGGCGGACCTTGTTGCCAAATCGAGACAAAGCGGAGATGAATTTGTCCTGCTATTATCATTACTCGTGGGACTTCTAGATGTTCTGGATACCGGAACTCAAAAATACAAAAAAAAATACTACGTATGTTTGATTCGAAGTCATGGCAAAGTATTGTTTTTAGTTGAAAGAAGGCGAAGGTCATCAGAATTTTGCTTTACAGGTCAACAAAATTCAGTATAGCGGGCTAACTATGGGGACAAGAGATTGATCATAGACCCAAATACAGCATCCTAGAACTTCCAAAAAAAACAGGTTACGGACGAAACAACACCAAAGCGGGTCACAATATCCAAATGGAAGGCCACCTGACTTAGCCGAGATTTTTTTTCGCCAAGGGGCAGTTTTTGGCCCCAAATGCTTTACGATAAATCGTAGATGATCTAAGTGACATTTGAAGAAAATCTATCAAGTGTTCAAGTTTTTTTATTTTCCAAAATTCCAGCAAGATAAAAGAAAAAGAAAATAAAGAAACAAAGGGTTTGATGGTGGAAAAGACAATTTGTTTTTCCATACATTCAACGGCCATCGCTGACAAGGGTACGCAACTTGGTGCGCTTTTGACCAGAACAAAAAAAATATTAGGTGGCGGGAGTGTGTACTGCACGTAGTAAGCACGTTTTTATATATTGCTCATTTTGACTCGTTCCTACTAAGCCTTTCCGAGTCTTTGGAATGTCTGCTCAGCCCCTCCGATCCCACAAATTTTCAACGTTATACATCCACCGCGCATTTGTTTGCTTTTTCCCCCGCAAATCTGAACACCTCTCACCGCGTAAGTTGCCTGCACAGACGTGCCTCGGCCAAAACTTCCCCAACCTTGATTTCCTCATTTCTTCTAACTCGGGTGGCGAATATAACTAGCCGGAAAATACTTCTGAACTGTTTTGGCAACCATCTTTGAGCACACAAGATTTTCATCACAAACTCACTTCAATATAAAAAATACTGCCCAGTTGCTTCATGAACCTTCTCTCAAATCTATGCTATTGTCGAGACTTGCGGTGTTCCATGCGGACTGCATACAAGCCACGCTTGTTTACGCCAGAGTTCATTGATAGCTTTACTCCAGCTTCAGCAGTGGGGGAAAATTTTCTTGGTCTACCTGCACTTAGCTTTTGGAATAAATGGTATGTGGGGAAGAACGATGACTAAAGTTTGAGAGGCCCATGGCTCGGACTGTGCTGAAATTGTATTTATACGAGGCCAAGTTCTCTGGACCTTCCAAAGTCTATACCTATTTCAAGAAAAGGGTTTGACATAATAACCTGCGAAAATGTCAATAGAGAAAGATACCACGTCACACATCGAGCTGTTGAACTCGAATCCGTCCGTGCTTGCGGGCAAGTTCGACCACATCGACGAGAAAAAAATGATCCGCAAGATCGACATGCATCTCCTCCCTTTGTTTGTTGGCTTGTACCTCTTGTCGTTTTTAGACAGAGGAAACATTGGCAATGCCAAGGTCGAAGGTTTGGCCGAGGACCTCAATCTCCAAGGAAACCAATACAATATGTGTCTTATGATCTTTTTCATATTCTACGCGCTGTTTGAAATACCCTCCAACATGATCTTGAAGAGAACCCGTCCTGACATGTATCTTCCCCTCACGGTGGTGTTGTTTGCCATTGTTATGATTTGCATGGGCGTTGTACGAAACTACCACCAGCTCTTGGCCACCAGAGCCTTGCTCGGCTTGTTTGAGGCGGCGCTTTTACCCGGAATGTCGTTCATACTTTCCCGTTACTACCAGAAAAGCGAATTGTTGGTCAGACAATCAATTTTTCTTTCTGCGGCCTCAATGGCTGGTGCGTTTCTGGGACTCTTGGCCGCTGCCATCTCCCGGATGAACGGCGTGGGTGGCTATGAGGGATGGAGATGGATCTTCATCTTGGAAGGCATTGCCACGTTTCTCGCCGGTGTATTTGCCTTTTTCGTATTCCCCAAATACCCCTCCGAGGCGTCTTTCCTCACCGAAGAAGAGCGTGAGTTTGTTGTCCACCGCGTGCAATTCTCCACAAACGCAGGTAGATGGTCCGCCACAGAAGACCCTGCTACTGCTCAAAAGTTGCTTTTGGGCGAGGACAACACCCATGACAAGCTGCACATCTGGGCTGTTTTCAAGGACTGGCAGTGCTGGTGCCACATGTTTGTGTACATGGGCATTTTGATTCCATTATACGGAATTTCGCTTTTCACCCCCACCATCATCAGAACCATGGGCTACTCGAAAACACACACGCAGTTGATGAGCGTGCCCATTTATGTTGTGGCTGCCATTTGTGCCGTTGCTCAAGGTTTTGCGTCGGACTACATCGGCGTGAGATCGCCGTTTTTGGTGCTTAACTACACCTGCATGGCCGTGGGCTTCATCGTTTGTCTTACCGGAAACCCAGTAAGCAACAGCCGTGGGGTTTATGCGGGTATCTATATTGCCGCAGCAGGATGTTACCCGGCAGTGCCCTTGGAGATTGTGTGGAATGCCAACAACTTACTGGGAGCGTACAAGCGGGCCATAGGCATAGCCTTCCAAATTGGAGTGGCCAACATCTCCGGTGCGTTTGTATCGAATTTCTACCGCTCGCAAGACGCGCCCTTCTTTCGTTTTGGCCACGGGCTCGTGCTCATGTTTGTTGGGATTGGCGCCATCTTCACCACGATTCTCATCTGCGGCTATCTTTACCAGAACAAAAAGAAGCGGGCGGCAGTAAGTGCTGGTGCTTACGAGTACATTTCCGACGCGGAACTTCTCAAAATGGGCGACAAGAGCCCTCATTTCAGTTACAGGCTTTAGGCGCACTGGCTGCGCGGGCCATGTATACTCTGGGTATATTTTGATAATATATCGGTCATTACATTAGTAAATCACACAGTTGAATCTGTTTATGGGGTTTCCATACGAGCAGTGGTAATTAAAGTAGAGGCAAGAGCCTGATAGATTTAGCGCTGTCCCACGAGATTTCTCACGGGCTCTGATCGACATTTTTTTTTTCAAGAGCAAGTAGACAGACTACCTTTGTCAAAAGAGTTGTATCAGTTAAAGCTTTGGCAAATCAATGAGTTGTTTTCTCGTTGCTGAAACATACAAGCTAATCATGTTTCTCGGGCGTAACCTTTTTGACTTGCATCTTTGTTTCAACATCACATCCTAACCAGAAGAGTCCCGAAAGAGGCTCCAAATAGTCTTCAGCCGAACGGTTGAGTTCTCGTTGTTTAGCACTTGCATTAAAAGTTTGGACGAGCCGCTCGTGACCTCAAGCTCAGGCAATTTTGGGGATGATTGCGCTTCGTGGTTAATAGCTTCGTGTGGATTTTCATGACTTCCATGCAATGATATGTGGAGTAATGATATGTAGTGCAGTGCCATGTGCTATGTAGTGCAGTGCTATGTGGAGTAATGATATGTAGTGCAGTGCTATGTACTTTGATGCCTTTTAGTGTTCACTACGTGGTATGATGCTATGTGAAGTGATGTGATTTATCAAAAGAAAGTGACATGATACTTCCTGTGGAATGCCGTTGCGAGGATGGTTCACTCTGAAATTCAAAGCCGTGTTTCAGATCACGACCTTTTGCTAAAGGAGGGAACGGCCAGTCAGAATCAGCTGTCTCCCAGGCTTCTGTGTCAAAATTCCATATCAATCGGAGTCGTAGCTCTGAACTACGAATATCAACAAATTATTCGGTGACTTTTGACACGTATGTCATAGAAACCTTCCCCGGTTTGTCTCCAGAATCCACAAGGTGTACAAATGCAGAATTAGGAAAATCAACGTTGCGGGGGAGTTAGCCAGAAAAGGTGAATAGAGTCCTTAATCATAGATTTCCTCCAGTATACTTCCACCATTCACTTTTGGGATGTGGGCTCTTTGTGATAGCCGACACCCGCCATTTCGAAGACTCCGTGATAACCCATCCACAATTTCCAGCAATGGCGAAGTAGTTTGAAACGTTTTGACAGAAAAGAGAGTCAAGAATGAAAGGTTCTTGTGTTTGTTTCCTGATACAGAGGAGATTCAAGCTAGCAATCACGACACATGCTGATCTCACCACTTATTATAACCCGCAGTTAAACAATAGCAAGATAATAAAAAAGTCTATAGATTTTTACGATTCTATGAAGAGTTTCTTAATCTTTGCAATGAGGTCTCATTGCTTCAAAGAAAGATCATAACGTAAGACACGCCTACCAAGAAAATGCGGGAGTCCCATGTATGGAATACAAAGGAAGTCGTACACCCAGCTGGACTTGAAAGGCCCGATAAAATTCTTTTTTCTTTCGAACTGATTAATGAGAAAAAGTTCTACTTGGAGGCAAATTTTTGCCCAGTCGAAAATTTTCGTCGACGGGATTCAACACCTTCAATAGTATTAGTGGTAATGTTGACCACGCAGCCAAAACCGGTTCGTGCCTTTGCGCTTTGCCCCGCCTTAGGACCGCGAAAAATTCTCCTGATTTTTTTTTTAAGAAAGGCTGGGGATTGTAATAAGAAAAAAACAAAGGGAAAAACGAGAAAAAAAAAGGAAAGAAAAAAAAAGGGAAGAAAAAAAAGGAGCTAGAGAGCAAAAAGCAAAGGCAAAACAATAATTTGAAAAATTTTTTCTGAAAATTTCGACGGTCCAGACTTTGTCTCCTTGAAAAGACGAGAAGACAATCAAAAGCCGAGTGCTGAGCCAAAGGCGCCCTTTTCTCTGCCTCGTCTTTTCACTGCCCCTGCCTTCTTCTGGCCTTCTTCTGGCCTTTTCCTGGCCATTTTCTGCCCGCGCCCCAATCGCGAAACGGCCTTATCAGTGGAAGAAAATAATAGGAGCCAAGTCAAAGAAGCACATGAAAGAAACTGAACAAACACCCTAGACGTATTTTTTCGATGTTTCGAAACAAAACATCAAGAGCATCTCAGTGGTCGAAATCCCCTCGATAGCTTTTCACATCTCAAAATATGGGCGGAGTGGGCTTTTCAACTTATTATTTCTTAATATTTATCATTTTGTCTTTTATTTTTTCTCGCTCGCCCTGTCTGCCTTTGGCCCTGGCGCCTTAGTAGTTGGTCCCTTACATGCCATCTCGGGCCCGCACTATCATAAGATTTAATTGAGATCTCACTTCTTCACTTGTCCTTCTCCCTTTATTGCATTATTCGTATTTTCTGATCCAGGATATTATTTGGGACACCATGGCAGCCAATCCACACAATTCTCATGACGCTTCTCCCGTCTCGTCGCTCATTTCATTGATCAAAACAATCGTAGGCGCAGGCCTCTTATCTATGCCTCTCGCGTTTTCCACCGACGGGCTTATCGGAGGGTTTTTCATTGTGCTTCTTGCCGGCCTCTCCGCTGGTTTCGGTCTCTTTTTGCAAGCGTACGTCTCGAAGTACGCGGCAGCAGGCCACGCAACGTTCTTCAACGTGTGCTCAATCAGCTACCCTGCTCTTTCTGTGGTCTTCGATTTGGCTATAGCCATCCAGTGTTTTGGCTGTGCGGTCTCGTATTTGGTGCTTATTGGAGACTTGATGCCCACAATATGGAAGTCTGTGCCTGGAGTTTCTGAGGAGCATTTGCGGGTCTTCTGGATCCTTGTTTCGGCGGTTTTCTGCGTGCCTCTCTCGTTTCTCAAGAACCTCGATTCTCTCAAGTACACATCTGTGCTCGGGCTCGGCGCCATTGCCTATCTCTGCGTTTTAATTGTTCTGGAGCAGCTTCTTGGAGGCGTGCCACAAGAATTGCGGGGCCACGTGCGGCTCTTGCCATCCTCCTGGAAAGAAGTGTGCTCGACGTTTTCGATCATTGTTTTCGCTTTCACAGGCCACCAAAACATGTTTTCCATCATCAACGAGGCCCGCAATAAGTCGCTTGCCTCTTTGACGGTGTTGGTCAATGTGGCAGTGTCGATTTCAGCCATGCTTTTCGTCGTTGTTGGCGTCTGTGGGTACCTCACGTTTGGCAGTCTAGTCGGTGGCAATGTGGTGATGCTGTACCCTGATTCTTGGTGGACGCACGTGGGCCGCTTTGCCATAGTGTTCATGGTAGTCTTTCTGTTCCCGTTGATGATCCATCCAGCAAGAATCTCCGTAAACAACATCTACTATTGGCTTAAATTGAATGCTTTCAAAAGTGCAAATTTCGGGCCAAACATTGGAGTGGATTCGGGCGTGCTGCCGGCCAATTCTGAAAACTCGCCTTTGATTGACAATTCTGGAAACTTGCTGACTTCAAACTTTCTGACATCGAACTCGCCGACCTCTCAGCCGCGTGAACATGTCGTGCCGTTTGCAAACTTCACGTTCAACGTCATAACAGGTCTTCTCTTAGCTGTGGGCTATTACTTAGCAGTCACACTCAGCTCGTTCGCGCTTGTCTTGGCTATAGTGGGAGCCACGGGATCCACGGCAATCTCATTCATTTTGCCTGGGCTTTTTGGATACAAATTGATTGGCTCTGAATCTCCCCATCCCTCTAAAAGAGAACTCGTGCTTCGTTGCTTGTCCATCGCACTCACACTCTGGGGCTTTGTGGTCATGGTCGTCTGCCTCTACTCGAGCCTCGCTTTATGAAAAGGTTTATACGAATACTGGGAGGAACACTCTCGTGGAAATAGGGAGTTTTGAAAGAAATGCATACTTGAGTTTCTACACTGCTCGCAATATGTGTAGAGATCTCCCGATCGCCTTACATTAGAAGCATTTGCTTCGAAATTCCAAGACCTACAACTGCCCCTACTTTGAGCTTGCTCATAATAGACATAATCGTGTCCAACATTCTCAGATATTATCACTTTTGCGACTCAAATATGATCGTGCTACAAATGCTTGCGCTCCACCAGACATTTTGGGCTTCGATCTACGCTGAACAATCAGGCAAAGTAATCTCAGCAAAAATTTTCCTTGAACTGCATTCGGTCTGGTGCGGGGATCTAAAAAGTGATTTTAAGACAAATAATCGTTTGCTCGGGAGATTTCTGGGCTTCCATCTCAACAGCCCGTGTATCTAGCGGAATGCACGTGACCTCACCAGCGGTCATACCAATGACCTTTTGAGCCGCCTTCACTTACAAAACACCCATCATTTGCGTTATTTCAAGTTTTGAAGAGAAGAAAATCATCAAAACCAGAACCATTACTTTTTTATTGTGAACCCTTTTTTTTCCTTCCTCCACTCCCACTTTTATGAGGGTCTTCAAACCATATGGCAGGCTCTCAATCCGAACTGTAAAATGTTAAATATGGCGCTCGCTATCGCGCTAATCCGGTTCGCGCACGCCCTCGATAACAGCCACTGGGCCCGCGGGCCTCAAGCTTATATCGATTCCGAAGTCTTGAAGCCAAAAATCCAGCCACTAATTCCCAGAAAAATGAGTGCCAATGAAGCAATGGCCAAGCGCTCATTGCTTGCGGTGATTGCAGATGAGGACTCTGTCACAGGCTTGTTGTTGGCCGGCGTGGGCCAGGTATCTAATGAGCCCGGAAAAGAAACGAACTTCCTTACTGTGGTTCCAGGGAAAACGTCTGAGGAAGATGTGGAGGAGGCGTTTGATCGGTTCACCTCTGAAAGAGACGACATTGCCATCTTGTTGATCAACCAGCATATCGCAGACTTGATCAGACATAAAGTGGACTCGTACACGAAAGCGTTTCCTGCAATTTTGGAAATCCCGTCAAAAGACCATCCATACGACCCAGAAAAGGACTCTATTTTAAAGAAAGTCAGGCGTCTCTTCGGCGAGTAGCGCCGCTGAGGCTGCTTGACGGATCTACTCATATCTTTTAGAAAACACTCCACATATACATGCACGGCCAATCATCTTATAGTTCAATTCCACCGCTTTCGTTCCACCATGAATGACCTCAACGCTAGGATTTTGTCCTGCGGCTTCGAGACGGCGTATGTGCATCTTGTTGTATCTTGAAGCATAAAGACTTGTAGAACTATAGACTCACTTCCTCTAAACTGGCTGACTTCGAAGCAGCTTTCGAGTCGGTTGCGGCGTGCGAAGTCGGTTCGATGGTCTCGTCTTTGGCATTGACGACTTTTGACCCTCCAACTGTATCAACTGCTTGCGTTTCTTTTTGCTCAGTCGTATCCGTCGTCACAGGTGCCTCGGGCTCTGTATTTCCTGCCTCTTTTTCTTCTGATTCATCAGAAGCCTCGAGCCCAGATTCTTTTAGGTCCTCGGCATCTTTCGGCGCCTCGCCGTTTTCAGTACTGGATTTGGCTTGCTCGTCCTCATTCGCATTGTTCAAAGCTGTCTCTGCGTTTGTTCCGTCGGAATTTTGCGAATCCTCATCTCTGGTAAGGATCGTTTCGTCCGCGGCCACAGCATCTGATTTAGATGCCTTTGAAGAATTCTCGAGGACAATCGACTCAGTTCTGCCGTTTTTGGCCAGAGTGTCTGCGCTCACTTCCTCCAGCTTTGGTTGTTTCAGCTTCTCGTGTATAACCTCGGCGGAAGTAGTTTCTGCCCTTTCCCTGCCGTTACTAATTTCATTTTTTTCGACAGTTTCACCACTTGATACTTCCATATTTTGTTCGTTGTTTATTTCGCTCGACGTTGGGGCGTGTTCAGCATCAACTTTTGTCACATCCTTATTATCACCTTCAACTTCGTTCACAAGCAACTCGTTGCTTCCAGAAGCTCTCGAGCCTGACTCCTCCCCCGTTTCTCCTTTGACTGAATCTTCTCCGTGAACTTCTATTTCGAGCTTATCCTCCGAACTACCAGTCTTGACTGTTTTGACCTCTGATGCATTAGCTGCTGGTTTCAGCCAGTAGTTTTTGGCAAAAATCTCCGGAAGCACGCAGTCTTTAACATAGAAGTCTCGCACTCCCACGATTCGTCTCTCCCTCTCACAAGCCTTCAACCACTCAGGCCTGATGATGGGAATATTCATCTCGTTTGCCTTCACGAACTCCGGATTCAGCTTATTCTCTCGCGTGGTCACGAAGTGTGTGGTCTCCACTTTCATCTTCTCCAGAGCAGGGTGATGTGCACCCATATTGACCAATGCTTGTTGAATGTCGTCTCGCGTGAAGTGCTCGTTCGAACTGATGTCACCCAAGCAAACTTGAATCCCAGACAAGTCGGTCATTTTGTGGGTCATTACCTCGATAGTATCGGAAGTGTATACACCAGCTGTTGAGTCCAACTTTAGCTGGAATCTGAAACTCTTCTCTATTGGCAACCCCGATAACTTGGTGGTACGATTATTCAATGGTTGAGGAATCGCGCCGAGCTTCTTGCCATCTTTGAAAAGTGTCAAGCTCTTCAAGGTTGCAGTTCCTAGATCTAATGGGTCCCATTCCAACACACAAGATGTCTGTGTGACGTTTTTGATTTTCAATGAAGGCGCCTTGGGAAGGTTCTTCCCGAACGTTGCCAAAATTTCCTCTTGCACCGCCAAAAACCTCCTTTGCTCCTCGATCTCAGTTTCCAAGTCACGCTCGCAGCTGATCTTGACTATGGAGCCTGCTTTCACTCCATTTGGTAACAATATCGTGGGAAATTCGATCAAGTGATGATCTTTGGTCAATAAAAGCGCAAGAGAAGCATCAAGCTTTCCAACAGTAAGAGATACCTCGACCATTGAATTTGAACACCGGGCTTTAATAAGTTATTGCTCGCTATAGGAGTATTTACCTTTAATGCGTGCGCTGGTATCACTTCCGCAGTCGACTTCGCCTCTTACGTCCTGGTGCACGGATCTCCTCTATGCAGGCACACCAGCCGTGCCCCACACTTGAAATCAAAGACATGAAGACGAGGCCAAGACTGAGAGACCGGCCCGGAATCATACTAGATTTTAGCCCAGTAGCATGTGCGAATATTCTGCACAGCTCCAGTGATAGTCAGCAATGGCTTGTGATAGCTAATATATTCCCATCGCCTGTAGATCTTCCTTTATCTCTTCAGATGTCGCTTTTCGAAGCAAGAGCTCTTCCACCGGGAAGGCTTCGTCATCTAGAAGGCTGTTTGCAACTGCTGATGGTATACCGTGAAACTCTTTGAGACCATCCAAAATTCCAAGTTGAGCATTCACGCAGTTTCGTTGATGAACTAACTCGACAATTGCATTCTGTTTCTGTGCCTTTTTGTTTGTCACGCCGCTATCTTGATAGTAATCCGCGCTACTCCCGCCTGCAACAAGCGGCATGTTCATTTCTAAGGGCCTCGCAGATGGAATGGCCACAAAAGTGTACTCTGGTACAGCCAGATCCAAGTAGTTCCATTCCTTGTTGATTTTGTACCATGAGGAAGTGGTCTCCGTAATCATATCGTTTCTAGTGCCGGCTAGATTTTTCATGAAGTCCTGGTGGATGCTAGTGCGAGTCGCGATGGTCTCAGTGTTGATGCACTTGAGACTGTAGTTCAACGTGGCATCAGCCAATTTGATATTGTCTTGATAAAATTGGTTGACTTTGAAGTAGATTTGTAGAAGTTCTGGGTGCAGGCCATCCAAGCAGAGCTGCATCTCGTGCTCGAGAAGACTGAGCTTATCTTTGTACAATTTGTCTCGAAGGAAGGAGAAATCCTTTTCGATCGATATTAGCTCCTCGATGGCAGATTTCCGTTGCTCGTCTAGATCAACGTTTTTGGTGAAAGGCTCAATGGAATTTCCGCCAGTAGCCGAAGTCTCTTCTTCAGCGTTGTCTTCTACCTCCTCTTCTTTTTCTTCTCCATCATCCTCTGCTTCTTCCTCTGCCTCTTCCTCCATCTCTTCCTCCATCTCTTCCTCTGACTCTTCCTCTGCCTCTTCTTCATCCAATTCTTCTTCCAATTCTTCTTCCACTTCTTCTTCCACTTCTTCCTCTCCGCCCATTCCTTTTTTATCGTCTTCTTCAATTTCTCCGATCTCATCTTCTTCACCTTCCGCGTCTTCCTCGCTCTGTTTCTGTTTCAATGCATCCTCTGCATCTGCTGCGGATCCTGCGTCCACTTCTAGTTTTGCGAGATGGAGCTCTTCGTCACTCAGCAACCTATCAGATATTTCCTCCAGGTCTTTAACTCCAGCTTTCACCTGGTTGACCGAGGTAACGGCGGTCACGACGCTGTCCTCTGTCAGTCCCGAAAGCGGTTCAGCTCCACTTTTGATGATCTCCTGCACTATATTAGTCTCTGGAGTAAGGATCATTTCAGTCTTCTCGTCCGTATCGCTCATTAAGCCGACGGATGGATCTATTTCAGTTATCTTTCTTCGTTTGGAATTCTCCGAGCTAGACTCACTCGAAAGCTCCTCTCTAGCTTCCTGAGAGTCGACCTCACTCATCAAATCAAGCAGTCTTTTCGAGGGCTCTAGCGGCCTGCTGTTTATATCGCTGGATATTTGCGGTTTTGTTTCGGGCTGATCTGGGGACACTGTGTTGACATTTGGATTGCTTGGGCTCGTTGGCTCTGATGAAGATTCTCGCATCTTAGTCTGTTCGTCCTCAGAGTCGTCTGTGTCAAGCTCTTGCAAGTTTGCAAGGTCGGAAAGGGCGGAAAGTCTCTGCAAGTCTGAATCCCTGTCGCCCATTCTGGAGTTGTGATCCTCACTCAAGAAGTCCATTTTGTCGGTTTCTGCTTCAGATTCGTCGCCGCTGAGATCACTTAGCTCGGAGCTCTCGTAGCTATCTCTGGAATGTGTTCGTCTGTCACCTAGCGAGGGGATTTCGAATGGAGGTGGAGACGTGCCGATGTCTGTGAGAGGAGAGTCTTTCGTGTGGTGATGGTCAGATACCGACAGCGGCGAGGGAGACGTGAGAAACTTCAAGTTTTCTTCGGTGAGAACTGGGGTGTTCTTTAAGTTCGCTGGGACAATAACAGGATCGTGGACTGGGTTTTGGTCCAGACCGGGCATTCTAAGGAGCAGCTGGGACCGGCAGAAATTGAATATATGGATCCTAGAAGCGCCTCAATTTCTCACTTGACCTGTAAAACTCAAAAGGTCAATAAATAGCTCGCAGATTATAAAACAAAAGCGTGAAAAGTTCTCTGGTGTGCTAGCGGTAGTGGTTTGATGTATTTCAGATATGCCGAAGAGGCAGACGGTGGAAAGCCCTTGTGGTTGGAGCTGCGACCGCACCCGTGCACCGAGCCCCGCAAGTGCAGGTACATAAAAAATCCCAGGAGATATCCACACGCGCTCGGCCCCTCGGCATACCGGCCGTTCAGAATTAGCTAAGGTGTTTTCATAAAGGTTATCAGCGCACACGGCCGGCTGCCTTTGTCAAATACCAAGCTGGCGGCCAACGCTTGGGCACAGCTTTGTGCTATTCTTTGCTGTATGAAAGCAAAAGTTTGCCAATCTTGTGGTGTAGAAAAAAAAAAAGGAAAAGGTGACAATTTCGAAATATAGTAGCTCAGGGTTCATGCTTGGGTATCTTCATAATGTTGGTGATCTTGGTGCCGATGAAAATCGAAGATTCAGCTTTCTGACTAAAATATTGATCAGGTCACTCGGTGAATTCTCTAAAGTCCATTTGACCTTGTCACCTTTCAGCCCTCGCTGAGCTAAACCTTAAACTAAATGTGGGCCCGATTGTCGCAAGCATTCTTTTCGTTCTGCGTTCTTTTAATTCATGCTATATTCTTGCCTCGTTTTTTGGGTATCTTCGATGGATCGGCGGCCGGCTATCCTTCCCGCACGCGAATCTGGAATCGCACGTCCAGCCCTAAAACAATATGATGGTCCAGGTCCGAAAGATCTAATTCTTCAAGAAAATGCTTTCCCTTGCGGGATTAAAATCCAAGCCATGAAATTTTTTAGAGCAGACTCATCAATCAAAAGAAGGGCTGTTGATTTTGACACGTCTTCACTCAAATCTTTTTTGATTTTCATCAAAAGGGGGCGACTCTGAGAGCCACCCATACGCTTTATTAGCCGCTGGGCAAAGTCTTGCACAACCTCCTTCATGCCGGGCAGAGCCCTAAACTTACAAGTTACTTTGGAGCCCTCTTTGTAATAGAAAACATTCTTACCCACATCTAGCAAGTATTAATTATTATTTTAAGGGTTCCTGACAAGTTCCCCAGGTCTTGAAGCTTCAGATGTGGGAGTACGGAAGACGGTGCGGAGAAAAAGACACGCGGATTAAAGGACGCGCGAAAGGGACACCCGTGCACCACTTCACAAAATTCGACTGGGCCAGAGATGAGATGAGGCACGTTATTGAAGCGAAAAAGGTGAGATTCTTGATACCCGATTACAGACCTTTGAATCTATAATATGTCTGCATTCAGTTCTTTGTTCAGCGGCGCCAAAGTCGATCTGGCATTCGACGAATTATTGAAAAAATCCGCAGGGCCCGTGGGCAGACAGGATGTCAAGCCCAGAACAGTGATCGAGGTCCCAGAGGAAGCAGCCCCATCAGACCAGTCACTTCAACCCAGTCATCCCGAGCCTGAAACTGAGGCTGAGATTGTTGAGGATGTTGAGGAACCAAAAAAGAAGAAGCTGCTGAAGAGAAGAAAGGGCGAGCTGGAAGAGAACGAGGCTTTGGAAGCAGAGTACTTTGCTAAAGTCACGGGTGAGCCTGAGGACAAGACCGCGGTGCTGGCGCTTGAAGAGAAATCTCTTAATGAGGACACCTCTGCTCAGTCCGAGGACACAAAAGTCTCTACAGACCGCAAACTGAGTGTCGCCAAATCTGTTGATTTGAAGGAGGAGGAGCTACAAAAGGCAGAGCGTACTGTGTTCGTCGGAAATGTGTCAAACAAGGTGGTTTCTTCAAAAACAACATATAAGGAATTTAAAAAGCTTCTTAGAAATATTGGTTCTGTTGAGTCGATCAGATTCAGGTCGATCTCGTTCGACGAGGCTCTTCCCAGAAAAGTTGCATTTGCCAGAAAGACCTTGCACGATAGCAGAGACACGCTCAACGCGTATGTTGTGTTCAAGGAGAAAGAGGCTTCTTTAAAAGCACCTGGAAAGCTCAATGCCACTTTGTTCGACCACAATCACATCAGAGTTGACCATGTGGCGCACCCAAGTCCAAAGGACAACAGAAGAACGATTTTTGTTGGAAACCTAGACTTCGAGGAAAAAGAGGAGACTCTTTGGAGGTACTTCAACTCTAAGGTGGATGACGATGTGGAGTCTGTGAGAGTTGTGAGGGATGCCAAAACAAATATGGGCAAAGGCTTTGCCCTTGTCCAATTCGGGGACACGTTGTCTGTGAACAAAGCGTTGCTTTTGAACGATAAGCCTTTGACCGGCGGCGAGAGCAAAAAGCCAAGAAAGCTCCGTATTTCGCGTGCCAAAAACAACGCCAAACCGTCTTTGGTTTCTCCAAACCACTTCGACAATATGAAAAAATCAAAGCAGCCAAAGGCTAGATTGACCGACGACCAGAAAACCAAGGTTGGACGTGCCAAAAAGCTCTTGGGTAAGGCTGACAGAAGCAGTGCCGGCCAAATGGTGGCGGAAGGCTCTAGAGCAAGCAAGGGGCAAACCATTGCAGGCATCAAGGGCCTAAAGAGTGCTCAAGGAAGAGTAAAGAAGCCAAGAATTACCAAGAGATCTACGCTGTTCAAGAAGGATAGAAAAAAGTTTGAAAATCTTCATTAGTTTGCTAGAGTTTCACAGCCAGACATGTTCATAGAGGCCGTGAATTGCACATTGCATGATAGACGGTGAAGATTTATAGACTGGAGGTAGCTTGGTTGGCCCATGCTACATTGATTGCTGGTATTCATCAAGCTCAGATTTTATGGTGAGAGCCAAGGCGCACAGACCATGGTTTTTGGCGTTGACTTAATCTCGTTCTTTCATCATTTCTCCTCATCCCGAAGCCCTGTGCAAAATTTCCCTAAGTGGAATGCTCCGTGCGCCGGTGCGGCTTAAGTTCGAGGACTCGGCTGCGCGAGCCACCACGCATCAAACGCTTATGAGGCTTTCCCAATTCTGCCAAATACATTGGCCAGGTATTGTCTATATGAGACTCCGTCCATTATCCGATACAATTTGAATTAATCCGAAAGCGTCAGAAATGACCTGGATTTGCTTCCATTCCTATTTTTTCTCTATTCAAAATCAAGTCTTGTAGCTCAAAATCCTTATCGGCTCCCCCGGACTCACGCGCTTTACCACCATGGTGGCCCTGAGTCCAATCTACAGGAATCAATTGATAAGGCCTTGGCTGTGGCTCGCCCCCAAGCGTATAAGAATAGGTGGTATCCCCCGCCTTGGCTTCAATCATTATTTTTTTGAAAGTTCATAATTCCAGTTCACCGAATCTTTTTCCTTGCCGCGATTCTTTCTGCCTCGAACTCGTCTCGACTTCAAAGCCAACGCAGAAGCATATAGAAGTGACCCTAAACCAAACAGGTTTCTACTGCGTACTTGGCTCTCTCACTTACGCGCAACCATATTCAAATTGCCGCGAAATCCACATTCTTGAAAGCTTTGTCTACCGTCATTCCCAAGCACCTTTTCATTTCACGCTTTTTTTTTTTTTAAGAAATGGGCACCGCCACCTCTAGAGAAGCACCACCGAGGTACACAGAAGCCGTGGAAATCTTGGATGAAAAGACAGGTGCACAGCACTTAGAATCCATGGTTGAGGGATTGAATATTCAATCAGCAGACACTTCCGGCTCCTCGGACTCCATCACGACTAGTAATTTGGCGACTTGGGAAGCAAACTTATTGCAGGACCCGAAAAACAGATTGGCGCAGAACGCATTGGCGAAAAACGCCCTCGTTGACGTTATTGCAGCAAGCAGTCTGAAGTTGTCTTTGAAAGACCGGTACTTCTTCAATGTGGAGGTCGATACCATTGGTTCGCCCTCTTTCTTCAACAACCAAAAGTCGTCAGGCAGATGCTGGATCTTTGCCACGTGTAACGTGTTGAGGACACACGTGATCAAGACGTATGGCTTGAAACCCGATGGGTTCCAATTGTCTCAGAGCTACCTCTTCTTCTACGACAAGCTTGAGAAAGCCAATTATTATTTGGACAACATCATCGACACCGCGAGCGAGCTGGTCGACTCGCGTCTTTTGCAATTCTTGTTTTCCGGCTCCGTGAACGACGGCGGCCAGTGGGATATGATCGTGAACATCATCGAAAAGTATGGCGTGGTCCCCAACGAAGTGTTTCCTGACAACGCACAGGCAACCAACACGGCCAAGTTGAACTACTTCTTGAGCAATAAGTTGAGGGAATACGGCTTGGTGTTGCGCAAGTTGGTGCTGAAAAACACACCTAAAGACGAACTCTTGGCAGTCAAGAATGCTATGAACAAGCAGGTCTACAATATCATAGCTTTGTCCTTGGGCACTCCTCCTAAACCCGATGACCAGTTCAAATGGGAGTTCTTGGACAAAAACGGCAAGTATCATGTATACGACACGTCTCCACTTGGCTTCTACAAGAACCACACGGGCTATGACGTCACTAAGAGATTCTCGTTGATCCACGACCCAAGAAACCTGTTCAATGCCTTGTACACAGTGGACAGATTGAACAACGTCTCTGGGGGTAAGCCAATCGAATATGTGAATTTAGAGTTGTCTTTAATCAAGAAAGCTGCCATTGCCATGTTGAAAAACAACGAGCCGATTTTCTTCGGCTCCGACGTCGGCAAATTCAATGACAGTGCCTCAGGAATCTTGGACACTGACGCCTACGACTACGAGCTTGCGTTCAACACGTCGATGAAACTCTCAAAACTGGATAGATTGCAGACTGGGTCCTCGGCTATGACACATGCCATGGTGATCACAGGAGTGCATTTAGATCCCGTTAGCGGAGCGCCCGAGAGATGGAAGATTGAAAATTCCTGGGGCGACTTGGTGGGTGACAAGGGCTACTTTGTGATGACCGACGCATGGTTTGATGAGTATGTGTTCCAGATCGTCACTAGCAAGCGGTATGTGGACAAATCTGTGTACGACCTCTGGAAGGCAAAGGATTACAAGACGCTTCCTTTCTACGATCCTATGGGCGCGTTGGCCTAGCGAGAAAGAATTTTTATTTACGTAAATTCTGACGTGGTTGAAACTTCTTTATTGGTTCACAACTAAATAAATTAAAGCTTGGTATCCCCCATAGTCCTCGAATTAACTGTCTATTAGTCCCATCAAATTCTGTGCAAGTCTCTCCTTGAACTGTGCCCAGTCTGTGACGTTCTCGTCTGCATCCGAGATTCCAATGTTGAGTCCATTTTTCGTAGTGGAAGACACAGTCATGTGATGGGTGCCCAAAAGTGCACCTGCCGAAGGCGCAAACAAAATATCTTCGATTTGGAATTTCTGCGGGTCGTCGTACTCTAATAGCTTCACGTGGCCCAAATTTGTCGACGAGAGAAACAAGTCGTCTTTCTTGGTTCCCAACTTATGGTCCATATAGTCTTCGGCCGTCATGGCCTGTGCAAGATAATATTGCTTGATCCAGTCCTCGCTATTGATTTTAGCATGGATGAAATCGTGGTATTTTCTTACTGTACTCCATGTGAACTTGGTTCCAGGTGGTAGAAAGAACGAAGCAGCATAAGTGTAGAAGCCGTCGTCAAAACGGCCCTTATTTCCGAGATATGAATTATGAGACTCAAGAAAGTCATACCTGTTGCGGAAACTTGCCGCCACAGCCGCCTTCAAGTTTTTCCTGGAGTATAGGTCAGGGTGAAGCTCGTTGATCGTGTGCGCATAGACCAACAAAAGGTAGCTTTGGAGTTTTACATTGTTTTTTCTACACCCCTCGAGCAATCTCGCCAATTGACTGGAGTCGAAATTTAAGAAGCTGGGAGTGGTGTAGTTGAGTCGTGAATTTTTGTCTATAATCTGAGAGCTCTCAAAAAAACGTTCACTCAGAAACGGCTCTGGCGCACAGTCAATGAAAAACAGCTCATACCTTTTCTTTTCAATGACGTTAGGGATCACGCCGGGCCAATATGCGATTATCAGCTTTAAAGCGTGATACATGAGCTTTGTTGAGAGGGTTGGCTGATATTGAATTCGTTCGAAAAATGCGGGAGAGATCTTGTGCTCGAGCAAATGTAAGTCCTTTTTGAGATTAAACAAAACCTTTTTGGGTTCAGGTCGACTAGTCTTGGATATCGATCCAGCATCTGTAAACTCCGTTCCACTTACGTGATTGAGGCCCTCGACAAAATCCTTCAAATATGCCACAACAGAGCCGCCGTCAGTGAAACAGTGAGCACTTTGGAAAGTAAGCCATTTAGTTTTTGCATGGTACACGAGTTTCCACAAAGCACGCTTTTGCTTATGATTCTCAAGAAAGGATAGATTGGTGAGCGCCTTCGTATCCGCGCCAATTTCCTTAAAGCACTTTTCGGTTTTTTGATCGATTATAAAAACTTCTTCGAAGAGAATCTCGTCCACCGATTCGTACCTGATACTTGAGCCACTCTGGCAAATACGAGAAAAGAGTAGTGGATATTTCAACACCAAGAGCCTCAAAGACTCAAATGCCAAGTCCTCTGGTATTTCTCGATTGAGACTCACTGAAATACTGACACAGTTGAATATCTCATGCTGCTCACAATAAAAAAGCGTCTTTTCAAGAAAGTCAGGTTCCCGGGTCAAATCTTGCAATTCTATGGGCATTATGTTCTGTGCAGGTGAAAATTTCTTGTAGTCCAGGGCAGAGTGCAGGTATATGGATGAGCTCCTGGCTGAAACTTCCGATGTCTTGCGAGCTTGATCTGGTTTTATCAAAATAAGAAGCTTGGATGGGCTATTGTGACGAAAAAGTTTCGGGGCCACCCCTTTTTTCTTGCTTGATCTCAACAGTTTTCCCGACTAAAGCTTATCTCGTACAATTGGCAAGTATAGCCTGGTCTTTTGCTCTTTATGCAGGACCTCGCGAATCGTAGTTTGCCTGAGACGCGACTGCCCTAGGGCAAACAGTGTCTTTCTCCGACCTCAAACAAATGGCTTTTACAGCTAATTTGGAAGGTTCATTTTTTGAGCTCAGCTTTTCCGATAATTGATTTTGAGTTTTTGTTCAGACTTCTTGTTCTTGGAGGCACCTTCCGCATCAGAGCTCTTTGTCTTTGACATTTACTCGACACCTTTGTTGAGTACTGTAATAACGGGTTCATAGACCATATATCATGTCCGAGACTCCAGCTGATTCTAGAATTATCCTGTAATACATTTGAACTCCATGATAAACGGATTTTGACACTATGGAACTACTGGTAACATTTGTCTCTGAGTTTCGGAAAACCTAAGAATCATCGCCAACACTATTGTGTTTTTATTTGTGTATGTGCTCCATTTCTGAGAACACCAACTCTTATAATAGTATTTGTGAGCATCGGTCAAAATTGCTGGTTGTCATTGCAGAAGCTGTTTCAAAATTAATTTTATTCTCTGTCCATCTTCGTCACTTCGCATTGGCAAAAATAAATCAAATTCTCTCGCATGACTGAACTAATCTGTGCGGTTCGAAAATTTTCTATGAGATGGCCCTTTCCAAATTCATACATGATGTATCACAGAAAGCACTGCTGGCGTTCACTTAATCACAAGACACAGTAAACCCCCTGCACTAATGTTAGATTTAAGCTTACCCGTGTCAACTTTAAACTTGGGCACATATACCGCTTAAACGGAGGAATCGAAGCCCGGTGCTCTTCTGCACAGGCTCAGAAGTATTCATTTCTCAGGCAAAGAGCTGAGTTGTGAAGATTAAATGCATAAGCTAGCTTTTTGACGTTTTCAAAAAGACGGCAATACGGAGAATTCAGATTTTGTCCTTCCAGGAAAGTCGTAAATGTTTTGAAGTTGAGACAACTATCATGCACTCGTTGTCACAAACTTTGCATACCCCGAGACCTAAAAAAGTGCACTAAAAATCAGGTTATGGGAATTTATTTACGAAAAAAAGCCTCAATAAATACCGATACTAATTTTTAATTATCTTCGTATTACACAATCGAATTTATTATTCGCTCTGTTCAAAACCCCACATCCTGATTATTAGCTAAAACAAGGCCAACGGCCTCTCCATTTCAGAGAAAAAAGAGCGCGCGCACACTACTGAAAAACAATTAGATGGGTGGCTGTCTACGCCACGAGTTCACTTGTCCACAGTGACAGGAACAGAAAGCGGGCCTGGATGTAAGATTTCCTGTAGAGAGTGAATACCAAGTCAATTGTAAGTTTTGTGGTTGCGGCATAGGAGCTTCCACGCTCTGAGTCTGATCCGAGGACGGGAGAGGCTCTTTCCCAGCTTACCGCAAGCACGACCAATCCAAAGGTGTCCCGACCGTTACGCGAAAGTGTGCATTCATCAGAGAGTGAAGATGGAAGGATTTTCTTGCATTTCTCACCTCTGCTACTGGTAGATCGTGGCACAGAATTCGGGTATTGATATGCTTACAGCGTGTCTTTTGCCTGTGTCTTGTAATCCACAAATGCTGAATTCAAGTCCTCGAAACTACAGGTGTCTCAAGAAAATTTATCAAAGCTGACATTTAATTTGCGCATTTGTGCCCATGAGAGTGAGTCCCCCGAAAATTGCCACCAGAAACACTGACCCAACCATGATAAATATGCAAAGACACGAAGAACTTTACACTTGCCCGCTATGTGGGCAAGCCACGCATGAATCGTTTTGTCTTCTTATTGACCAGGCAGCCGCCTGACTTTAAAAGATTTTATTCTGCGACTTTATATGAGAAAGACAGATCTAGTTGAGAGCAAAAAGGAATTAGAGAAAGTTCAGCCTCGAGCGGCTAGTTGTTAATATTTCAGGAATCTAGGGTAATCACGTGATGTCGAGGAGTGAGGAAGTGAAATATTCTCCATTCGTTGGAGAAGAGTTTACAACCTTTTCGGCAAAAAGTTTTTAAATAACGGTTAAATAATACACAGGTGGATTAAACAGAAGCAATTTAGTTGAACCACGTTAAAATCCTACTAAGTCGTAGAACTTTACGTGTGAGCGTAGCGCATTCAATCTACGATTATCTGATTTCTAATCACTAGTCCTGAAAGAGAACCAAGCCATTCTTATAATTGAACACAAAAATCGCTCAGCTAAATGACTGGCTGTCTCAAGATTTAGGGCCAGCTATTGCCATCGCCATCGCCATCGCCTTCGCCAAATCGTGAACACTCGTGCACCGTCATTCCAATTTATTCTTTGCCTGCATGGCTAAATACCCGCAAACAGAGTCAACTTTGGAGCTGCGTTTGGAACCTTCTTGTATAGTATAAACCCAAGCTTTCGAGACCGTAGTTCTATTTTGTTCAATTTGATATAGAGCTAAATCATGAATAATTCATACTTTTTCACATGGTCCGATCACTATATGGCCCTTGCAAAGTTGCGGATAATAAATCCAGCAAATTCCACTCACAGTGTATGCAGTACGGAAAAATCCAGAATCGCATACACGAGTAATTTCCGCGCGCACAATGCACGCAGAAGGCCTCACCATCAGGCAAGAAGCACAATTCACGCAAGTCAAGCTATATAAGGCTATGGGCCGGCACTTCACTTCGTAATCCCAAAATTATCAAAGCATCAGATCTTGAAAATCCCGATCTTTCACCATTAAAAAAACACAGCAAACATAATTATCCCCATAACAACTTCTAAAATGTGCCCTTGTTCATCTACTCAAGCTGTCTGCCAATGCAAGAAGGCCTGCCAATGTGAAAAGTGCCTGTGCTCTGCCTGCAAGTGTTCCACGTGTCTGTGTGAAGAGTGCAAGTGTTGAATTAAGAAAAAAGCTCGCATTATTTCCAGAGACACCTTCATCGAATGGGGCCTTGGCATAACCCAAGAACGTTTATATTTATTAATGACAAAGAATATCATATGACGAAGTGCGAATATGGACAAAGGATGTAGACCGTAGGCTGAAAACTAAAGTATCTTTTCGATTGCTGAGCGACTTTCAGCGTTCAATTATATTCTGTACGCCAAAAACTCTAATTTCTTATTTCAAAGCTGGAAGATGCAAAAAACCATTCAAGTGACATCTTCGAAAGGCTCGAAGATGCAGAAGGCTTGGAAACAGGGTATTGTGCGAGACAGGCCAAAAGACCAAATTTGAACTGCCCCCAAAAGACCCTCAAACCATGTCCGTGAAAGCTTTATCCAAAACTAAATTAATTAAGCAATCTCATATATTTTTGTACATATCCCGAAAGGAGATAACAGAGATATAGCTACAGTGGATTGTTTATCTTTTTTGTTTTTATATTTTTTTGATATAGTCTTATTTGAAGTCATTGAACCTCTCTGGGCTTGATACAAATTGTTTTGAGTCGCGTTTCGGATTGAAAGCCTCGATTGTGATAAGAAAATATATGAGACGTTCGACGGAGCCTAGTACATCGAAAGATCGACCTTCCAGATTCCTAGCTGGATCTTCATGCGCATGTGGCTCTGACTACTGCTTGTCTTTGTTGAAAGCTTCATGTTCACGGACCTTTGTCTCATGATATATTAGAGGTAAAAGAACAGTATAAATATCCTATGATATGATTTTTTTTTTTCAAAAAAAAAATAAATGAAAATTAAATCACTCTATTTGCAATTCGTAAAAGCGCCAAACTCGAAAGCAGATTTAACGTTGGAGCCAAGAGATACCGAATACACGAAGTGAATAAGCAAGAGCTCTGCCTCTTCCTCTTCCTCTTCCTCTTCCTCTTCCTTCTCTTAGATCCGTAATTGTAGTATATAATTTGTGTTGTATGCCGCACACTACCGCAGGTCTTGCGACCGGAGGTCTCGCAACTGATCTCATAGGATCCCTTAAAACTTTCACTTCTTTTGACAAAAACTCATCTCCAAAAGCGGTGAGAGTTTCAAGAAAACCTCATAATTTGATTCAAGACTCACCCATAGTGTTTGCCGAAATCTCCAAGTGGGCCAGCCAGTTTGACCGTTGGGGCATGTGCAGGACCACGCTTTCAGCTCGAGCGTGGCCTCTTTCATGCAATCTACTCTAACAATCCGACTCTCCAGTGCTCCCAAAATACACAGAAATTCACTCACAATTACCCTTTTTTGCTGTAATGAGCACTCTGGAAAAACGCAAGCCACGCACACTGGTGAGCCTGCTTTTCACTGAAATCTCGCCGCCATTGTTGCTTGCAAGGTCGCAATCTCTAGCACAGAAGTTTTCCACAGCAGCTTCTGTCGCCGATTTGAACCGCCTACTCGCGGAAATCGACTCCGAAACTGCCCACACAGATGCACAGCTCAAGCACTTCATCGAGGCTGCTGCGAGGAAGCACACACAGCAACTTTCCGCGGTGGAATTGTCCCGAGCAAAGTTGTCTGGGGCGATCACGAACCTGAACGACCTCACCCGGGCGTTTTCCGCCGCCAACGACTTGGGACACTCGCTCACATCAAAAATCAAGGCTTTGGACCTCGAGATCGAAAACGTCGACAAGACACTTGCGTTTGTGGCCGACACCCAGGCGCTCAAAAACAACATAGGCCAGATCCAGTATGCGATCGAAAAGCGCAATTGGGCAGAGGCCGCCCAGTGTATACACACGGTGAACCACAAGCTCATTCCCGACTTGGTGGGCGGCAAATTTGCCCTGGCAGTCGTCCCATCCTCAAACATCCCCGAGCTTCCGTTGGTCGCTATAGAGAAATGGGTGACTGAGTTGAGCGACACGTTTGTGGAGCTATTCACAGACGCCGCTAAGCGCCGCTCGGTGGCGGAGATCTCGGCGTACTTCCAGCTTTTCCCGCTCATCGACCGCCCGGAAACCGGTCTCAATTGCTATTCGAAGTTCATCTGCTCGATCATCACAGACACGTCTCGCACGCTAATCCAATCGGCAGCACTGGGTGAAGTCAAGCCCGGGATTTACGCAAGCGCCACCGCGAGTCTTTTTCAAAGCATCCTGACAATGTTGTCTCAGCACACGCCGTTGATCCTCAAGCATTATGGAGACTCATATCCGCAAGCTATAGTGTATGTAGTGACGAAAATCCAGCGGGAAATCGACACGCAGATCGGCGCCATTGCAGACACGTTCTACGATGTCAGTCGTGTGGAAAAAACACTCCAGGATATCAAACATCATAAATTCAACGCGCTCAAAAAGCGCCTTGCAGACCACCAGCCCGAAAACCTGGCGGCCGATGTTTTGGATACAGATCTCACGTCGATTGTCGAGGTGGGCGACTTGGCAAATGAGTTTGCAGCCATTTTGCACCATTGGTCGCTCTACTGCCGCTTTATTACGGTCAAGTATTTCAACACTCAAGAACCTCAGTCTGGTGAACACCCAAACGGGAAGAGAACAGAGGGGTTGAGTCTCCCGCCCTTGCTCGCGGACTCGAACTTCGAGAAGAAGATACACAGCAAGTACCTCCCTGCATTCGAAACACTATACACGTTTTACTTCCGCCGGTCGCTAGAAAAGGCGGTCTCGATCGAAGACGTGCCCTCGCTCGAGCCATATTTAGCCGCGTCCCACGACTCGGTTTCGCCTGAAATACCGCCGATTTCTTCTTTGATTGAGGATGCGACTCTCGTGTTCAACAGCACCATGCGAAACGTCTTGGACTCCGCACAGGTGACAACGGTGCGAACCTTCGTTTCCGAGACTCTCAAAGTTCTTGAAAACGACCTCGTGGGCGGCGTATTGCAGAATGCCTTGACTTATAACCAGCCGCGATACAACAACACGCTTTCCTTGATTGAGGAGGATCTGGCTGTGAGTGCCAGTATCACCCCAGCAGTGACTAGATCAGGCACCCCTGCACCAGAGTCAATGGGCGGGTTTTTCAAAGGTGCATCGAGTGCATTTGGAAACGTTGTGGGAACAGGCTCTGCGATTGTCTCAGCGGCAAACCCTGTTGCCACCGGAAACAGCCCAAAGCTTATGAGCTTTGTGGTTTATCTCAATACTGTCGCTACGGGCCAGGAGTTCCTTAAGCAAATCATTCAGAACTTCACAGTCAGGGACCCAGACTACCTCAAGTCAAACTACCCTTTTGGCCACGATGAAGATATTGTGAGCCACGTAATCGAAGCTGAATTGCTCGAGCCATTTTTGAATGCTACAGGGCAGGTCATCAAGCAATCGCTTCTTATGCTTTTGAACCAGAGCATCAAAAACAGACTCGTGGCGCTTGTTAGTGATTGTTTTCCCGATTCGGGCGAAGAAAACTATATCCTCCATTCGCTGGCAAACATCAACGATCCAGCCACGATATCAAAATTCAAACAAGGCTGGGATTCCCTCGTAAAACCATATAAGCAGACGCTCCACAAGACGCTCTACGATAAGCTTCTTCGGCTCATTGTTGTCAATATCGCCAATATGATAGAGAAGAGGTTGAGCCTTGTGTTGAAAAGATTCAAGATAAACGAGTTAGGTGCGCTCAAGCTCGACAAAGACCTCTCTTATATCATCAGTGAGATATGTGATGATGACTACGATTTGAGGGAAAAGTTTGTACGCTTAACGCAGTTGGTGCTCCTCGTGGGCATGGACAAAGAGGAGTACGAGATGAGCACTTATCATGGTGATGGCGAGGAAGACAATGGAATCAATTGGGTGTTGACGCCCCTTGAGAGGAAGCAAATGAGGCGGTTCAGATTTTGATCTTGCGGTCGGTTGAAAAAAAAATTCGAATTAAGCATCAAATACTCAGCTACGAGTTGGAATTATTCGTCATGGCGTTCGTTACTATACTTAAGCTATACACTACTGGAAGCGGGCGAGAGTCAACTCCGGGTCTATTCTCTACGCACCTCAGTGATGGGTTGGTCATACGAGATCTTTTCGACCTCTCTTGTTTCACCCTTAATGAGCCGCTTGTGCTCCACACGAAGCTGGGGCGGCAAGTTGTCGAACTTCGGATGCGTGTAGTCACACTCGAAGCCCTTGGGACAAAACCCAGTGAGATACATGGGGCACATAATTTTGCGAACATGCCTGTTATGGCAATTGGGTCCTTCTGGACAGAACCCTCTTTCGTATTGCTGGCATTCAGGGATCTTCAGCTGTGGGTCGACATGGAGGTATAAGCATTCCGGCGTTTGTGTGCAATATCCGTTTTTCGAAAAAAATAGACACTCGGGCATCTTTCTAAGGTTGTACTCATGAAGAAACTCACAATGATCATTTTTCTTACAGAGCCCTCTGAGCCAATGCTTGCACACGACTTTGTTGTTAAACATGGCGGCCACGTGCTTATTGGGGCAAAAAGGCCCATTCGGACACGAGTCAGGTTGATTTGGCTTATAGAATTGACAGACTGGCCGATCGGGGTCTCTGCCAAGATTGAACTCTTTTAGGAGAAACGATTCAAACTTGAACCGTTTATTTTTTGTATCTGGGTGTATAATGGGATTGAGCGAGATCATTTTCGATGTGTGCTGGCTGAACCTGTTCGATCTTAAGGAGATACAATTAGGATGAGGTCAGACCGGAAGAGAGACCGAGAATTATTTATGAAATATTACTAAGAAGTTGTCGCACGCGGTGCACGGGTGTTGAATCGAGAATCTTCCGTCGCCAAGTTTTGCCTGTGTCCACTGGCTCTTTCTATTACACCAGGATTGCCAGGATTTGAATATTCACATGTATTCTCTTTTTTTCAGGCTCCTCTATTGAAGTTGAAATGGACAAAACGAGTGATAGCTTTAAAGCCTGTTCTTATCGTCTCCGTTAGCCTCAGGTGCCAGCGAGACAGGTTTTCATAGACGGACCATCATTTCACATGAATCCACATCAATTTCTGTCGCTTGCATTCCTTGTTTTTTTTTTTTTTTTTTTCTTCTCTTCAACTGTTCTTTTTTTCTTCAACTGTTCTTCTTTCCTTCAACTGTTCTTCTTGCCCCTTTATTTCTTCGTCTTAAAGACTTATAGAACTTCCCAATTGGAAGGCTGCCGCTCGACATCAGAACCCCACAACTCACGAGCCTCCACAATATGCGCTTACACGTCCATGGGAGCCCACATCACCTGATCGTGTATTAAAGCATAGGACGCTCACGCCTCCCAAAGTATTAAATGCTACTGGCCACTTAAGTAACGGCAACAATTAGCACTTGCGGAAAACATAAAATAAAAGAGAAAGATCCTCTGAAAAACAAAAAACAAAAGAAAAAAAAACTATTGGATTTCACCACGGGGTAAAATTACGTCACAGGGTGCAAGAGAAGACAATCAGATCTTTCAATTACAAAGTACTCATCAACAGAACCTAATAACGCCAAGTTGTTCCCCATTAAGATCACCCGAGGTAGGATTTTTCTAATCTTGTTGTGGTCGTTTATGCTCCGTTTGGTCTTGCAATCAAATTTTATTTCGCAGGCTGTCACCAAAATGAGCCCCTCGGCATCTCAATACTCAACTGTGGTGGTTGGATCCGGACTTGCCGGGCTCACGGCTGCATTGAAGCTTCTGGAAAAAGGCCATTCTGTGGCGTTAGTAGAAAAAGCGGCCTCTCTTGGCGGAAATTCCATCAAAGCGTCTTCTGGAATAAACGGTGTTCCCACAAAATTCCAGGATGTAAGAGAAGGCGACTCTGTCGCAAGCTTCGTTGCAGATACAATGAAGTCTGGTAAAGGCTTGTGTGACGAAAAATTGGTCGATATTCTAGCAGGCGATAGCGCGTCTGCAATTGAGTGGCTTTCAGAAAAAATTGGGGTAGATTTATCTGCGGTCAGCAGATTGGGCGGCCATTCTTTTGCACGGACACACCGTGGCAGTGGTAAGCTTCCCCCCGGTTTTGCGATTGTGTCTGCATTGACTAAAAAGATCAAAGAATCGCCCAATGTCGAAATCATGACCCAGGCTCGACTCCATGGGTTCTTGAAACAGGGCGAGCTGGTCTCAGGAGTAATTTTAGAGAGGAAAGACGAGAATGGACAACCTTTCGACCAAAATGTGTCTGCTAACAATGTGATCTTGGCCACCGGCGGCTTTCTGGCAGACATTGAAGGCCAAAGTTCCCTCATCAGGCAATTCCGGCCTGATCTCGTAGGCTTGCCCCTGACAAACGGCCAACAAACTACAGGCGACGGGCACAGGCTAGCCCTCACGGAACTTGGGGCAAATCTCATTCAGATGGACCAGATCCAGGTTCACCCCACGGGTTTTATACAATTGAAAGATGCTTCAACAGTCTCTAGCAAGTGGAAGTTTTTGTGCGGAGAGCTCATGAGGGGAATAGGTGGAATTCTTCTCTCGCCAATTTCAGGAGACAGATTTGTCAACGAGTTGGATACACGGGACAACGTGACTGCTGCTATCATTGAACATGGTGGTCCATCCAAGGTGGCCATCATTGTTGTTGGAGCTGAAGATTATACGAAGGCTTCGTCACATATTGATTTTTACATGTCACAACTGCTCATGTTTAAAGGTGACGCAGCCGATGTTTGCGCCAAGCTACGTGAGGTCTCTCCGGGCTTCGAGTGCCGAGAGCTGAGTATATCGAAAGCTGTCGAGGTATACAGCAACAGTCTTTCGGCTGGAAGAGACCTATTTGGACGTGCGCATTTTGGAAATTCGATCAACGACTCGTTCTACTTTGGCTTTGTGACCCCTGTATTGCATTTCACAATGGGCGGAGTCGAGACAAACGAGCAAAGACAAATCATGAAGAAAGATGGGTCTTCAATCCCGAACGTCTACGCAATCGGTGAGTTGAGTGCAGGGGTTCATGGTGCCAACCGGTTGGCAGGTAGCTCTTTGCTTGAATGTGTGGTTTTCGGGTCTCGAGCGGCCGAGCATATTTCCCTTGAATGAAAAGCAGCGTTTGCGAAGCTTTGAGCCTTTAAAGAAGAGATCGGAGTTACAAATCTTTCGAAGACAGAGCGAGGTCTGTTTTAGGCGAAGAGAGATGCGTCAGTTATTGAAAAACCCAAGACCTCAAAATAAACTGCTCCCTTTCAACGTCATATTTTGCTAACTTTTATTGCGTGCTCGTCATTTTTTTAAAGAAAGAATCGAATAAAAAAGCTATTTTTTCTCAGGCATTACACACTGGCTTTTATTTTGTCGGATCTCAAAAAGTATGTCACTGATATAATTTCACGCCACTGAAACTTTCGAGCCACTCAAGCAGTAAGTGTAATAGATTGTCGTGAATTTGAAGATGTTGTTCCGTCACTCATGCTCTAACTTCTTAGACACTCGCTTGATCTCGGCTCAAGACACTCAAACCTCCTGACCAGCAAGTGGCTTCAATCAGTCTCAAGATGTGTAGCCTTGATGTCTACATTTCAGATACTTTCTGGCGCAAGACACAAATTTCTTACATTGTGCCATATAGAATCGAGCTGTAGCCAGAAACCAACCTCCTCTCACTTCCTACCACATCCTGATCATTTCCCCTTCTCCCATTGTCTTTTCTCACGAGGGTGGAGGAGAGGCTTCAGGGCTCAAAAGGTCCAAGGTCTCTAAGTTCTGCTCACTAAGGCATGGTCGCTGTACCACTGAAGATTTCCATTTACGCTTCTCTTTTTTCTCCTTCTTCAATCCTCTCTTTTCCGGGTCGTTTCCTGCTCGAGTGAAGTCTAGTAGATAATTACGTCTGCGGAGCCCTTCTTTGATCCAGAATTCGTCTCTATAAAGCTCCCAGCCCTCTCGAATGTCCGTGTTGAAGCTACGGGGCACAAGAACAAGTTTGATATCGTTAAGCCCAAAGCGAGGCTGGCATCGCAGCTGCACAGAAACAAGCCACACCTCTAGTCTGGAGCGTGGATTACGTACCATAGAAGGCGAGACTGCGTGGCAGAATTTGAGGGCCATGATGCATAGAAAAAGGCCCAACTCACGTGCGAGGTCGGTTGCCTTGTTGGTGAACGTCAGCTTGGTCTTGATCAAGCGCACGTTCAACTGGCGAAGTCCCTTATTTGTTGACGAGAGAAATTTTCGAGGCAACACAATTGTCTTCTGGTACTCTCCCAGCAAGTGGTAGAGTAGGAGCGTGACAATAAGTGTAAGAAGAATGAGCTGGAGACATACTCTGAGCGGGCCGCGGCTCGATGCAAAGTATAAGTGGTACGATATGGAGGCCACTAGGGAGCACAATACAGATAGGAAGGTGAGGTACTTGCGCCTCAATGTGCGCTGCTGGACCACCTGCTGCCGTAGGCTTTCTTCCAAAATGAGCAAATTCCGGAAAATCTTGCCCGTAGCAGGCGTCAGCGTGTACCCACCGCCCGGGTTGAGTTCGGACCTGTGTGAGCGATCTGAGGCGGCATCAGACGCCGCTTTTGACCGCCGTCGAAGCAGTTTTTTCAGCCGAGGCAGCAGCGGCAGCAGCGGTGGCAGCAACGTTGCAATCTCCGCAGGTTTTTTTCGCCTGGACGCCTTGAGTTTCGTCGGCAGTTGAGACTCAGAATCCAGCGCACTGGAGTAGAATGATACGTCTTGTTTCTCGTCATCAAGCAGCGCTTGGCTCGGGAATCCAAGGCCCACAACTTGCAGCTGGCGAAACTGCGAGAGAGCATGCGGCGATTCTAGCAAGTTTATGCTGGGAATTTCATCGGCCAGGTCAGAACAAGGCAGGTCAATGCCACTATCTAGCTCCTTTGCGCGCACGTGACTCGGCCCCGAACCGACCGGTGGTTCTTCCAAAACGGTCTCTGAGCCCGCAGGAAGAGCAAAAGCAGGCGGCGTGTTCATTATATGCTAACTGGAGAGTACCTCAAACGGACCTTGGCATAAAAGAAGCGCGTCTCGTATGTTCTGGGCTAGGTGGAAGATGTCTTTGTGAGGCCGAAACGCGGAGAAAACTACTAGGTGAGAGTTGGAAGGATGAGTGCGTCTGATATGGTGCGAAAATCGGTATGGCGGCCCCACGATTTCTGGTACGCGGGAGCTAACGCGAGAGTGTTAAGGCGGGAGTTACGCGAGAGTTTATGCGAAAGTTGGTGCGAGAGTCAGTGCGAGACTCGTGGGTCAAGGCCAAGCTTCAAAGCCTGCGGCCCAAAAATTAAGGGAATGCGCGAAAACAGTGCTGCGCTTACAGGGCCACGGCGGACGGCGGCCAGAGTTGGGCTCCGATTCTCAGGCCCGCACCGCAATGTGAAGCAAAGCTGAGGAGGAGAGACAATCATATATATATATATATATATATATGCTATTACGTTTATGACATAGACCCGAATGTTCTTAGTGACATCTATTATTTGGAATGAGGAGCAAAGACTTGAAAAGAAGTGTTAAACAAACAATCGGAGTACATATCAGGATGTTTGTATTCATATGCGTCTGTGTGCACCTCTCAATGCACTGTAATGTGTAGGCTTCAAATTTCTCTTAAGTAGTTTATGGGCACCTTGAAGATTGGGTGTTGCCAGATGGCGAAAAAGAGAAGAATAAGAGTACTCAGAGTGGAAACGGTTGTGAGATTGGAGCTATAATACCAGGGCCTAAAGCGCTAGCTGAGGCAGGGCAGGCGCAAACCAGCTGCGAACCGTTTTATTATCGAGCCGTTTTATTATCGAGCTGTTCTGTTACCAAGCCGTTTTATTACTGCGCCGTTCAATTACGAAATCGGATCTTATCAGGCGTTTGTCAAAATCGCTTAAAGTTAACGGAGGGGATATGAAACACGTTTTGATGGATTTCGGTATCATACCCCGGATGAATTCTCAGGCGATTCGCGCGAGACGGCAGATATGTGATACGCCCTTATATTGAAAGACCTGGGTTTATTCTTCGACCTAGAGTTAATAGGTTCGCTTCAGAAGCCTCGTAATTGTGCGGCGTGATATAATAGCCTCGCTTCTCACGAAAAAAAAAAACACCAACATAGAGCAGATTGTCACAGTCTGTCACAGTCTTTGCCACAATTTTGAAAAGTTGAATAACTTCAACACCACTCAAACCAGTAGGAAAACGGTACCTTGAAAACTGCATGCCGAAACTGAGATGGACAAGATAGTGTCCTCATGGAAAAAAAAAATCAAAGACTGGCGGTGGAAATTGAACTTAGCGCGGCTTCTTCGAAACTGAACATCAAAGAGGCAGATTCATGATAATTTGGAAGACAATGCACTGAGATCTCCGCATCAGTTCGTAAGCTCAATTCGTTGATTAAAACTTGTTCAGACATTACCACTGAGTGTTGGCCACGTGAGGAAAATAACTCCTGTGGCTTTCAATTCTCTCTGATGTCTGATTGGTTGTCTTTCCATGATCGATTCCCTTATTTTTATGTTCATCTTTCTTCGTTTGACTGACTTCATACAACCGTTTCATGCCTGAAGATTAGCTATGAGCCAGCCCACCATCTGCACACACCATGTGAAAATCACAAAATGATCCAGTCAATTCGAAAGTTGAGCCTCAATTGTTCTTGACTCAATTAGTCTCTAATCAAGTCGTTAAAGGCACACGTTTCTTTTACTGCTCCTAACTATAATTGACGTTGCAATTCTTTTCAAGCTGAAATTGATCCGCCTAGTCCACGACTGTCGCGCTCAATAAATCTCGAAAGTTCGGCCCCATTTTCCAGGCCCCGGATCCTGCGCGTTCATCCAGTTATAGAGCCACGGGCCGGCTCTTATTTCTTCGAAGGACATCAACGAGAAGGACATCAACGAAAAGGCTAAAGTCAATTTTTTCCCGACACGTACAACTTAGAACCCAAATCTCAATTCCAAATCCCTCTCTTTGTGCTTTTGAATAAATGTCTAGCAAGCACCTCAAGGAACAGTTTGTGTCGGGGCTAACTGGGGGTCTGGTGGGTGAAATATACGCTGTTACAGGCACAGCTCTAGTTGCATTGTTGGCCCACACATGTGTCCAGCGGTGGCTTGAGCCCAAACTTGGTGTGCTTGCAAAATTCCCCATCTCGTTCATAGTCGCCTTCTATTTCGACGTCGTGATTCAACTCCAGGCCATCACCATTTACAGTGCAAAAGTGCTGGCGCTTTACTACACGGCGTTAGCAATATGCGCCGGTGCTTTTGTGTATGGTTTTGCTGATCGGACGGAGAGGCTGCGAAAATTGCAATCGAAACAGCAATCGAAACAGCAACCGAAACAGCAGCCGAAACAGGCCTCGGGTTTTCTTGGACAGATCCCGTATATCACGGCGTATCGGGCGCAGATGCTCGTGATCACGAACTTGGCGATTTTGGCCGTCGACTTCCATATTTTCCCGCGCCGTTTTGCTAAAGTGGAGACGTGGGGGACCTCTATGATGGACTTGGGGGTCGGGCTGTTTGTGTTTTCCATGGGACTCGCCAATTCTCGCTCGCTTCTCAAGAAAAGCCTTTCTGAAGGTCTGAGGACTGGTCTCAGAAGTCTGAATAGTGGCCTCAGAAGTCGGAATAGTGGCCTGAAAGGTAGTCAGAAAAGTCGTCGAGCTCCAAAAACAGACTCTTACCCCTCTATACTCTGGAAAAACAGCTTGAAAGCTCTTCCAGTGTTGTGTCTCGGAATTGTGCGGCTCGTGAGCGTAAAGTCGCTCGAATACCAGGAGCACGTGTCAGAATATGGCGTACATTGGAATTTTTTCATGACACTTGGGCTCTTGCCGATTTTCCTAGGAGTTGTTGACCCGATTTTCACCATCGTGCCGAGGTTTGCAGTCGCCCTTGGAATAGGTTTGATCTATGAATTTTTGCTCGGTTTTGTCGGCTTGGGCAGATTTGTGCTTGACGAATCCAACCGCAGTCTCAATCTTGTCACGCTCAATAAGGAGGGACTTGCGTCCTTTGTGGGGTACTTAAGTATTTTCATCTTTGGCCAGTCGTTTGGCTCGTTTGTGCTCACAACAAAGAAAGTTCCCAACAATTTGATTGGACTTGATCTTTTAAAAAGGCAGAGATCATGGCTCACCGTTACTTCTACTTCTGGGTTGGCCATAGCCACCGCGGTTCTGATCGGCTTGTTTCAGTTATCAGAAGTCTCCCCGTACACGGGAACGATCTCTCGTAGATTGGCAAATCTTTCGTATGTGCTTTGGGTCGTGAGCTATAACTCAGCCATGCTCTTGTGCTACAATCTTGCCGAGAAATTGGTTGGCCCGATCAACTCGCGAATCTTGAATGCGATCAACAGAAACGGACTTGCCATATTTTTGGCTGCAAATCTCGCCACTGGATTCGTGAACATGACCTTCGACACATTGTCAACCGGAAATGCGATTGCATACTCTATTTTGATAGTCTACTCCGTATTCTGGGTGGCTCTAGCGCTACTTCTCGATCATTACAAACTCTATATTAAGCTATAGGATTATCTATAGAGTCGAAGCCGGCTTGAGGACGCGTATGGCCAGGGCCACAAGGAGGAAGATCAATTTCGAATGACAACACTTACCATGCATTCTAGATTGTCGAAACCTGTGTCTCGTTTGGAAAGAACACCCAATGTTGTTTCAGAAGGGATTGAGAAATCATGGCTATTTCCAAGGTAGGCTTAAGAACAGACTAGACGCAAGACGCGAATTATCGAGGACATGAGACAGCTTCTCCCAAAAACAAACATCTCCGTTGCTTTTTGAATTCTCACGATATCTTGTTTGTTGTTCGAATTATTCTCGAAAGCACGGTTGTTTTGGGATTCCAAAACAACATGTTTGCGAAACACTCATTGATTAAATCAATAGAATATTGGCTGAGCAATTGCGGCCGGTTTCCCTTTTCTCCTTACTCCGGCACGGCCAAGCGCAATCACGCACAGCCCCAAAAATCGGCTTTGGGGACTTGACACCTGTACACCGCCATACAAGGCGCACCGTGGGGCGAGAAAATGCCACCGCGCCCGGCATTCGCCAGTTCTCTGAATCTTGGAGTTCCGGTTCCCAGATTGCGTGGGAGCAGGATATTCACCTGCCGGAACTTCGGATGCACACCAACTATACGAGCACACTCAACAACACACACACACTTTTGCTTTCAGGTGGAGTCTTCAATTTCGAGCAAAATAAAGAGTCGCCGAAAATTTCCTCGGGATCAATTTCAATTTGGCTCAATCAAACAATTTCATAACCATTGTACTATCGAGTGAACTGCAAAAATGGCCCTGTCTGCTTCATGGACGTCGTTCCTCAAATCCATCGCCTCATACAACGGAGACTTGTCTTCATTGACGGCGCCCCCTTTCATCTTGTCCCCCACGTCTTTGGTTGAGTATTCGCAATACTGGGGCGAACACCCTGACCTTTTGTTGGAGCCAAACTTCCTCAAGAGCGGCGAGAGCAAGGACGACCAGGATGCCATGGCGGTCAAGAGAATCATTGCCGTGACAAAATGGTTCATTTCCACATTGCGCTCGCAATACTGCTCCAGAAATGAAAGTATGGGCTCAGAAAAGAAGCCATTGAACCCATTTTTGGGTGAGCTCTTCCTTGGAAAGTGGCCCGATCTGTCGAAAGCTCAAAAGCTCGGCGAAACTGTGCTTTTGAGTGAACAGGTATCGCACCATCCGCCCGTGACTGCTTATGCGATAATGAATGAAAAGAACAACACTTTGTTACAGGGCTACAATGGTGTGAAAGCCACTATCAGTGCCACACTGATCAACGTGAAACAATACGGACACGCCGTTTTGGAGTTCAAAGACTTGAACGAGACATACTTGATCACTCTCCCGCCATTACACATCGAAGGCCTCATTGTAGCCTCACCATTTGTGGAGTTGGAAGGTACATCGTATATCCAGAGCTCTTCTGGATACCTTACCGTGATCGACTATGCAGGTCGTGGGTACTTTAGTGGCAAGAAAAACTCTTATAAAGCCAGAATCTTTAAAGATAAATTGGCCAGTGCACACAAGGAAAACGCTTTAGCCACTATCAGCGGACAATGGTCAGGCAAGTCTTACATCAACAAGGGCTCGCACACTCCTAGCAGTAGCAGCGACTTGTTTTACAATGCGACCGAGAAGACGCCGGAGCATCTCGTGGTGAAACCAATTGAGCAACAGCATAAATTAGAATCGAGGAAGGCATGGGAGAAAGTGGCCAATGCTACGAGAGCTGGAAATTACGATTTGATCTCGAAAGAAAAGTCTCTTATCGAGAACGAGCAAAGAGAGTTGAGAAAGCAAGAAAAGGAGACCGGGTCTTCTTGGAAAGTGCGGTGGTTCGATCTGGTCGATTTCGAGGGCGAAAACGGCACCGCAGGTAACGATCCATTGGTGAGCTTGGCCAATGTTGCCAGCTTGAGTATTAGTAATGTGCCCCTGGGATCTGCCAAGGGTTGCAAGCACGATGGCAATTCCGCACTCCATTGGAGATTCAATGACGATAAGTGGGAAAGCGAGAAGGAAGTCAAGGTCTAGGCCGATTTAAGAAATAGTGATTGGAGCAGTCGAAACTCTCGGGCCTGTGCACTTTTGACAAGACGATTTTAAAGTGTGCGTAATAGACTTCAAGGGACTCAAGCTAGTACCTCGAGGCTCGCATGCATTCTTCGGAGATAATGACGCGATCGATTAGGCCCCAGGGCCCAGGCCAGCCGCAACTTCAGGTTGAATTTTTACATATAAACAAATCAAAGATACAGATGGAAACCGGAAAGCCATATTAGTCCAGTTTGTAGAAGTGAAGACCGGAATATATTACAACAAAAAGGTAGAAAAAAAGCTCCACAGTGTTATCGATGGGCTTCCAACACTTGAAGCATGAGGCTGTCATGATCAAACCGATAACGTGGGGAGTTGCGAAAAGCATTCAAAACACAGGCGCGAATGTTAGGGCTAGATCACGTGCACACAGATAGGGCTGCAGCACGTGACTTCCCTACACCAAAAGCGCGCGCCTTTGGTCGTGCTGTTTGAGCGCGGCCGCTGGAATTGTTGCTTGTCACGTGAGAGATGTACAGGTCTGAGCTTCGGTGAGGCTCGTGGTCTTCACTTTTGTCTTGTCCCGTGCAAGCTGTCTGTCTTTGTGCAGGCTCGCGCAGAATTTTCCGTACTCACTCTGGCGAGAAAAATTTGACCTACCTTTAGCAAGGAAATCTTCTTCTTTAATCAACCAACTTATACATAATGGCTGAGTCTCACAGATGTATGTAACGAAACTTCAAATATTTGAAGGAACAAGACGGGGGAGTCTATGCTATGATACCATCTTAGAAACATGCGCATGGGGATAAATACCAAAAGCTATTGGGGTTGTTCTTCGAACTTCAGTGTCTTGCAAATGAGCATGCGATGAAAAATAAAGATTCAAGTTTATGTCTCATACTGGATAACAACGCATGTAATGGGCATAGGAACAACGAATATAAATGACGATACTTTTTACTTGATCCGCAATGAAGACCACAAACAAAACTTCTAATCTGGTGACTGATATTTCAAGTTTCGGGCCCATACAGAGTCTCATTCTTCTCTCCCTTCTCTACCCACACTTCTAAACACAACAAACATATACTAACTTTTCAGTGTACGTTAAGGGTAAGCACGTGTCGTACCAACGTTCCAAGAGCGTTACCAACCCAAACGTGTCCTTGATTCAGATCGAGGGTGTCCAAACCACAAAGGATGCTAAGTTCTACATTGGTAAGAGAATTGCCTACGTCTACAGAGCCCAGAAGGAGGTCAGAGGCACCAAGATCAGAGTTATCTGGGGTAAGGTGTCCAGAACCCACGGCAACAACGGTGTTGTGAGAGCCAACTTCAAGAAGAACTTGCCTCCCAAGACCTTTGGTGCTTCTGTCAGAATCATGTTGTACCCATCCAACATCTAAGCAGGACTGCCGCTTTTTTAATACGAGAAAAACGTCAATCAACCCACCACTCTATTAGTTGTGTCTCGGCCGGCCGGCGTGTCTTGGTTGCTGGGGCTCAGCGTGTATAAAATGAATTCTTTCTCTAATAAAAGAAAATAAGTTCTCAGTTTTGTAGAAGCGGTGTTCGTTGTCAGGATGAATATGGATATGAAAATCTGACTTGTGTTTTGTGGCGGACAGCCGTATGGCTCTTGACCTTTTGTATCATTTGTTCACAGTCTAACACAATGTATCATTGCATCATTGCAAGCTTATTTTTGAGTGGTTTTCTCTTCTGATCTGTGTGTTTCTCGGAAGCTGCTACCTCAGGTATATGAGAGAACTTGAACAGTACGTTGTGCTTTTTTGAGTCATCCATTTTTATTATCACCTCTGGTAATCATTAATCTCACGGAAAACCGAGGCATTTTCAATAATATTAGTGTTTCTTGTTCCACCTATTAGAGATAATGATTGAGATGGTTTGACAAAATTCCGAATACTTAGATTTTAGGATTGATCCATATTGTAATTTTTCATGATTATAGTTTGGGGATCCACACCACTAAATCTTCACCAAATCCGACCTGGCCCCCATCTTGTTTAGCCCGAAACTCTCTCCAGTACTTGAGCGAGCTCCGTTACTTTTTTAAAGTCTGGAACATTACCAATTTTCGAGTTACAAATAAGGCATATCGTTGGGTAAATACGCCATTTTCGCTTCTCTACGCTTGCTTAGAAATTCCTTCGGGCTTTTGAAATTATACTACATTGGACATATTTACCTACACATCTAGTCTATGGCAAGGAATAGATGAGACAAGCCAAAGCTTTTATTCTTTTTCAAGGAGACTTTTGTGAAATTGAATTACGTGAGACAGTTCCGACTTTTTGATCAACTAAGAAATATTCCTTCTGTGTATCAATTACATCCTAGTTGCTCAAGGCACAATTGTATCTTTAGTGCACCATATATGAGATTGTCAAGAGCGAGGCAAGAATTGAAAACCTTTAATGAAACAATGCTTGATATTTTTCCTGTTTCATAGATATTTATAAGGAATAGTGTAATCTGCTACAAGGGGTTCAGCAATGACCAAAAAAATGAAATGATATATCACGCATTGAAAGTCTGACTTGTACCTTTCTTCCGACCGAAAATCAACACCTGATCTCTCAAATTACTTCCTCAATTTGAGTGAATACAGCTGGGAAAAACCGCCAGTATTATGGTCTCTATTTTGGCCTCTGCATTGGCCTCTGTATTATTTGCATGCATTGCGGCTGAAAATGAATGCGCATCCTGGTTTCTCGTTTGAGTAAATGACGTGCATGCGCGTCACTCGTATAAGGGGACTTTGATGATAATCATCTGACCCATTGCAATAATAGATCCGTGTATATTCTTCCCGCAAAGTTATAAAAAATAAATTAAATCAAAAATTCGAAAACGATAGTTTGTCGTTTTGCTATTTCTGTGCTCCAAGTAAAAAACACAATCATGTCAGCTCATGGGTTGTCAATCCTCCACCCCAGTAAAACGACAGTCCGTTCCAGATACTCGCTTAAAAGACTCGACTAATAGACTCGACTAAAAAATGCCATGAGCATAGCTGTCATACTTGGTTGGGCTTTTTTTGAGTCAACTCAATTGCCAATGGTCATGTGACAATCCGTAAGGATTTATCTGACTGCCAGCTGTTGACACTTTCTCTGCATTAAAGGCACCAGTGAGAGTCCTCTACGGTGTGTCACTAGCCAAGACAACCTATAGCCTCCTTTGTATGCTAAAAGACCTTTTTTCTTGAGTAAGATATGACGATTCCCGCCACATTTCGGTTCTCGGAAAAAAAAAAGGAGTCTGCTCAAAAGCCAAGAATTTGACTTGCTTCATTTTCACTTTGTCTGCAACATCCCAACATTATAACCGCACACGTGAGTAAACGAGATCTCTGAGCCCGCCGTGTGGTGATCAAGATTACCCCAAACACCGTCTTTTTCACTGCAAGACTTTGGTCATCACGAGCAAAATCTATTTGAAATGCACCGTACATTCGCTCCAATTTGATCGTACTATATACGAACGAAATTTTGCTTTTTATCACCGACATGAAAAAACTAAACAGTTCAGCAAGAAGCAGCAGAAGATTTCTGACGCATGAGTGAGCATCTGCTTCATCAAGGCTAAGCAGGGTTCGGCCGGGTCACCCCCCAAAAAAAGAAAAGAAGGCAATTTCTGGCCCTCTATTCCACTACACTCAGTTTGAGTTTTTTCTGAATACATCTCTTCTTAAATTACATCCGATCGTGGGTATCTGCTTACATACAACTTTACTATTTTGGTCGAGCAGTGGCAAAACTGACTGGGCAGAATTTGAGGCTGCGAGCAGTCAGAAGATAAACTGTCATTCACCCAACTCTTCCATCACCATGTCGAGTCATAAACTTTTTATTTTCTTCTTTTCTTTTTAAGCTTGGATCTTGCTGAGATATCCGTGCGCAGAGGCGTGATATACATTGCTGAGCTCTGTGGTGAACAGGTATCAATGGACTTGGTACTTCGGGGAAATCGGGTGGGGGCTAATAATACAATCATCTCGACTTTTGGCGAGGCAAATGACACAGCTGCCCCGACTTTCGATGAGAGATTAATCGAAAGACCATTGAACTCTCTTCGCTATTTATGCGTGAATGCTCACAGCAAGCTTGTTGTATGTGAGAGTATAAGTGCGGGTCTTGTTTTTATAACGAGAAGGAATGACAAAGTGCCAAAATTGACCTGGAGACGTGACAGTCAGTTTGAGCTCTGTGGTGACAATCTGATCGGCTTAAACAGTGGCTGTGAAAATGTTTGTCCCGTTGTCATCAGGTACGAGAACGTTTGAGAGGTCTCATTTTCTCGGATCCTTAATTTCATTGAAATGCAGCGAAATCCGAACTTGCTAGAAGCAGTTTCCCCACCTTACGAGGCTTGCATCATAAATCGAGAACTTTCGCAAAAGAGCGTGGCCGCAATGAGCCGTGTCTCATGTCGTTGTGGCCTTTTCTAATCTATCTGATCATGATGTTGAGAATCTGCTTCCGCATTAATAATGATCAAAAGCTGTAATCGTTTTGAAGAAATAAGCATGATTTTTCAGGCTCGACCCCCCACTAAGCTATGGGAGCGCGTATACAAATATTGTTTCATGACACGAAAAATGAAAAGTCGCAGGGTTGGGAATGAAATCCGGCGCCGCTTGGTTCTGTTCTATTTTCATGCTTGCAGACTTTCTGCAGACCCTATTTGAAGCTGAATCAGCCACATCATGTAGGATTTATTCACCAACAAAGATTTCGCTTGACCATGAACGAACCAAAGACCGTATTGAGTGCTTGAATACATTATCTCAATAAGACACGCCCTACTCTTTTGAGGCTCGAGAATTTGGTTCAAGATCAATTAACCCGAAGCTGCGAAAACACAATCAAATTCGGTCCATAAAAGAGTTCATTCAAGAAGAGCAATGTTGAGCCGTTCAGGTCCACCTTGCGAAAGATGCAATCATGAGTTCCTCCCAATTATAGCGAGTTGATACTTATTCCCTCTAATGACGGTTTAAAGAGTATCGAAAACGTTTATGCTTTCAATGAGTCAAAGAGAATAGATCTGAAAATTGTTTTGTAATTAACTCGAGAAATTTGAAGAGTTGACTACAAGGTATCATCAAGCGTTGATAAAACACGCAACCTATTTGCTTCACATTCTGTGGCCTCAAGCAGGTCTAAAGACCCCACAACGGCGAATACCATTGGTCCTCTTTTTCTTTTTTTCCTTTCCTTTTTTTTCTTTTCTTTTTTAATTCTTCAGAATCTAACCGTCTTCTAAGATATTTTCTTCCTCAGAATACGGAAAAAGGTATTAATTTACATTTTATTACTTGTGTGAACGTCCTTGTAAAACGTATCCGTCGGAGCCTTTGTCCGCAGCTTCAGATCTTGACCAAGCCTTTCTCTTGCAGCCTCGCGCCTAGGGCCGCCCACCGTGTCTTGGGTCCTCGCTTTAGGGCCACGCTGGCCCCGCGGACTGGGCCCGAGGCCCGCCGCACCTCACCAAACCAGGGCCTTTCGCCTGACAAGATTTTGAATATAAACCCTGATTTCACCAACAGCGGCAATTCTATCGCAACACAAGCAGAAATATGTCCCTTGTCGGAAGTGCCTCTCCGTCGTGGTCCAATGAGGACGCAGACGACTTTTGGGATGACGACGTAGGTGCCTTGGACGACGAGGAGATCCTGCCTGCTCCTCAAAACACCGGACTTGTCCAAACTAATGAGAAGAGTACTCAGCCAAGCAAGAGGATTACTCTGGCCAGGAGCAGCGGCCTTTCGAACGACAATGGACAAAAACACGACTCATTACTGACCAAGAAAACTGTCGTACAGGAAGAGGTTGCAAGCACACCGGACAATATTTCACAAGATGCTAGTGTGTTGGCACAGATCAATGGAACAGAAGCTGTTGTTTCTGAGAGCACTGCAGATGGTATCCAAAGCCTTCGGATTTCGGAAGACCTAAATGAGTCCGTTGACGCTGACATCGAGGGGGAGATACAAAGCCTGGGCGCAGATCAAAATGACGTTCAAATCGAGGAAACATCTAATGGATTGAGCAAAGCAGAGGTCGAAAAGGGGATCAGTGATCTGGGATCTAGGAAGCTGAATGAGGAGGTGATCGAATCTGTCTGCGATAATGTCAATGAGGAAGTTGACCATAATGTCAACGATACAGTAGACGATACAATCAACGACACAAACAATAACACAGATGCTTTCAACGAGGTTGATCCTGACATTGAGACCGCGGATCAGAACTCCATCGAGAAGGCTGAGGAAAATCGTAATGAGGAACTCAATGAGGATAAAGTTATTCGAAATCCAGACAACGAGGAATCTGCGAAACCTCTCAATCTCGTGTCTGAAAAAGACTCAAAAAACCCTTCTCAGATCTTCTCAAATGACTCTAAACTCTCAACCAAACAAATTCCAACACACTCAGGTGTATCGGCTGCCGGTTCTAGTCATATAAAGTCAAATCTTGTGAAAGCTCCATTATCTGAGGCCAAATCCGTCTCTGATGATGAAGAGGACATCGAGGGCTCTCCCAGTACGACGCAAGTAGCGGGATCCGCTCTTATAGAAAACAAGATGTCGGAAGAACAATTTGTGACTGAAAATGTGCCCAAGTCCCGATCTCCAACGGTATCACTAAAGGAAAACGGCGTGGAAACGATCGTTGAGAGCCAGGATCTTGCACAAGCCCAAACAAAGCTGGAAAACACTGCATATCCTGCGCTTACAAAACCAGCGAACAAGACGCAGTCTGATCTACCTTCTCAAAACGATTCGCAGACTGAACAGTCTCATCTTATAGATCAAATCAAGGCGCTAAAGCTCGAACTAGATTCAAAAGACGCCCGAATCTCACAGATGGAAGCGAACATCGCAGAGACGGCATTCACTGACATTGACTCTACCGCACAAAATAAGTATATTGAGCTAGAAAAAAGACTCCATCAAACAGAGGCAGAGAGAGATCATGCTCAAACCCAACTCGGGGGTTTTTTGAGCAAAATCTCCAGCATGAAGACAGTTTTCCAAAACTTCAAAGCCACTCAAAATGAATTGGAGGAAGTGAGACAGGAGCTTGGGCAGCAGAGAGAGGTCGCGGAGAGAATGGAGCACGAGAAGTTGGATTTACAAAGCAAGTTTTCCGAGCTCGAAAAACAATATAACAAGCTGGCAGAGGAGTGTTCATCCAAAGAGACAGAAACCCGCAAATACCTCGAGGTGATAGAGAATCTCCGCGGCGAGGCGCTGGACTTGAACTCTGAGTGTGATCGACTCAGTCAGCTCTTGGGCACTTTGAGACGTGAGTTTCAGCAGAAAGAGGAGACGCTTCAAGATGAAAAATACTCATTGGAAAATGAAGTGAGCAAGTTGAACAAAAAGTTGAGCGAGCACAAAACACAGCTTTCTGATCTCGAGTTGGAGAAGGAAGAGGCTGCAATAGAAAACAAAAACTTGGTGCTTGCCTTGGAAGAGTCCCGGGAAAGACTCACAGATAAGGAGACCGAGCTCCAGAAATTGCAAAATGCGGCCCAGGAGTCCAACGATCTCCTCCAGCTCAAAATCCACGATTTTGAAGACCTCATCAAGAGAAAAGACGCGGAAGCTGCCGATGCAAATGTGAAAATCACAAAGTTGGACGCGGAAGTCGTGCAATTGAAGCTAGACTTAGAGAGATGTGCTAGCTCTGTTGACGCGCTCGAGAAAGAAAAAGAGAAGATTAAGCTGCTTGAAGAAGATGTACACACTAAGCAGCTTCTCATTGGCAAATTGCGTCACGAAGCAATTATTTTGAACGAGCACCTTACAAAGTCACTTCTGATGCTCAAGCAAAAACTGGGCGACTCGGACCACACCGTGGACCGCGAGCTCGTGTCGAATATGGTGTTGAACTTCTTGCAAATTCCCCGTGGAGACACAAAAAAGTTTGAGGCACTACTGCTTATAGCAGGGCTCCTTGATTGGGACGATCAAAAGAAGATCCAGGCCGGGCTCATGCATGCGGGAAAGCCCGACGACGCCAAACCGCGGCTGGGAATCATCTCTTTATGGACAGACTTTTTGGATAAAGAAAGTACGAAAAAGTGATTTTTGCTTATTTTATCAATTCAGATCACACAACGAGATTGGGCTGCTTACTGGTGACACTAGTTGCACTATTTGAAGAGGCAGGCAGTATTTCCATTATTGCATCGCCAGATAAACAACAAGGATCACGAGTAAGCACTCTCCCATTAAGTCGATTCTTCCAGCTAAGAAAGTGTATTGGCATATTACTGAAAAGAGAGATAGCCCCTAATCCTTCTATTTTTGAAACAATGAGCCGAAGGCTTTGCTGGGAGATAGAGTAGGTCTGGTTGGGGGTGAATGAGAGGCGAAAAACAAAAAATAAAAAACACATCATAGAAAAAAAAAATTCAATCTCAATCTCAGTATACTGACTCATTCTAAACGTTCCTAATTTATTCATGCTGAACCTTATCAACATGTAAATTTCGTGCCAATGACTGGGACCGAGCACTATGGCCCGAGTTCTCGCACCCTCCATCCTCATAAACGTCTTCTATTGTTTATCAGCAATACTCATATGGCGAAACGAAACAAAAATGTTACGTGTAGTTTCGGCTTCTACAAATCTGAATACCCAATTTTGAAATGATGCACTAACTGACTCGTCCAATTTTCTTATTTTGACTCTTCTCCTTGTCCTCCGTTCATCACCACTTGGTTTCTTTCTGTAAGGCCAAAAGGCGCGAATGGTGAAGCTCGGCCCTGGCCCCAACCCTGGCCCTGGCCCCAACCCTGGCCCTGGCTCCGGAACCACTCACTTGCGAAAAGATCTCGGACCATCTACGCGTCTAACCACCACTTTTAGGCCCGACAACATGGTGGATATCCGGCTGTTTTTTGGAAGCGGGGACTCCTCGAAAAACGTGTGTAAAACTTGAAGACTTAGCGCCACCAGGTGTCTCGAAACAACGGCTAATTGTCGCCAATTCATGCCCATTGCCTCTCATCAAGTACTAACCCCGTATAGCCCAAGAAACGGCCTTCTGCTGCAAATAAAAGTAATCCTTCTGCCACGAAGGATGGTTCTCAGGCCCCTAAAAAGGTACAGAAAACAGAAAAAACCACGAGCAAGTACTTCCGGGGCGATCTGAGCGAGAACACAGAGGAAGAATTACAGAAAGC
>JAKTYO010000270.1:0-50162 GCA_030578735.1 Metschnikowia noctiluminum | reverse complement strand
TTGGAGGTGACGTATTCTGCCATCGTCAACCAAGCCTTCCAGTTCTGCTTGAAATTCAACAGAAAAGCCGAGTTCAGAAGATTGTGTGAGCTTTTGAGAGTCCACATGCAATCCGTGACCACGCAGGTGACAGCCAAGCCTGTCGTGCCCAACCTCAACGCCATCGACTTGTCTGATGGTGAGACCGTACAGCGTTACTTGGAGCAGCGTTTCACACAGTTGAACATCTCTGTTAAGTTAGAGTTGTGGCAAGAGTCGTTCCGTTCTGTAGATGATGTCCACACATTGATCACAGCATCCAAAAAGGCTCCCAAGCCTGTTATGATGGCTAACTACTACGAGAATTTGGCAAGAATTTTCGCTGTTTCGGAGAACACATTGTTCCACGCTGCAGCTTGGAACAAATTCTTCACATTGTTTTCGCAGTCGCCAAATGCCACAGACGATGAGTTAAAGCACTATGCCTCTGTCCTCGTCTTGGCGACTTTGGCTGTGCCCACTAAGTCATTGAACGTGAACGAGACCGTTGTGGATGACCAGAAAGCCAAAAACTCCAAGTTGACTTCTTTGTTGAATTTGAACCAAGTTCCCTCGAGAGAAAGCTTGGTGTCGTCTATTGTCTCGAAGTCAATCTTGGATTATGTGCACCCCGCGGTCAAAAAATTGTTTCAGACTTTGAGCGACACCGAGTTTCATCCTTTGACCGCAAAGGAGAATGTTGCCAAAGTTTTCGAAGAAATTAAGGACGACAAGGCATTTAGCAAGTATATCCCCACGTTGACCGAAGTCGTTTTGATCAGATCATTCCAGCAAGTCTCTCAGATTTACGAAGCTGTCAAATTGGAATTTTTGGTTTCTTTGGGTCAAATCGGATCCACTGACTTTACATTGTCACCTTTGGAAGTGGAGGATTTGATTGTGAATGCAGTCAAGAGGGGGCACTTGTCCATGACAATTGACCACGAGACTCTGGTGGTGACTTTCAAGTCTAATCCATTCGAGGACTCTTTCATTGATTCCTTATCTTCCAAGTTGCAAGCATCTCCCGCTGAGATTGTAAGGACCCAATTATCGAAATTGGCATCTACGTTGTCGGCCTCATATAAGGTCATCGACACCCAGGCGGAAGCTCGCCAAAAGCAAAGACGCGATTTTGCCTTCCACAACGCTCTCGAGGGTTTCTTGAATGAGCAAAGAGAGCTCTCGGACCGTGTCCGAATCTTGGATGATCGTAAGAAGGCTGCTGAAAAGCGCAAGCGTGAGCAAGAAGAGCAGGCTCTCAAAGACAAGCAAGAGAAATGGGCTGCTGAGCAAAGAGCTGAGGCTGAGAGATTAGTGAAGGAGCAAGAGAGAAAAGACAAAGATAGATTGGAAAGAGAGAAGAAGGCTATCATTGAGCAGGACAAGAAGAAGATTGCAGAGGAGATCAATGCCAAGGGTATCATTAAGATCGATTTGAACAACCTAGAGGACTTGGACACCGATAAATTGCGTCTTATGCAGATTGAGCAATTGAGCAAGGACAGAAAGATCTTGGACGAGAGATTGAAGGTTGTATTTAAGAAATCTGACCACATGGAGAGAGCCCACAGAAAGTACGAGTTGAAGCTTTTGGAAGAAGACGCTGAAAATCAAAAGGAGAGAGATGCTCAAACCTTTGAGAATTTGAAACAAGCCAAGATCGAAAAGGCTAAGAAGGATTTCAAAAATTCGACATCTCTCAAAGAGCGTTTGTCTCGTGTACTTCCTGATTACGAGTCTTATAAGAAGACCATTGACAAACAAAATGCTGCGAGAGTAGCCGAGTTGAAAGCACGCGCCAAGGCTGAATTGGAAAAGGCAAAGGCTGCTCGTATCGAGCAGGTGAAACAGCAGCGTATTGAGGAATTAAGAAATGCCCGTGAGAGAGAGAGAATTGCTGCAGAGGAACGAAAACGCGAGGAGGCAAAGGCGAACGAGTTGGCTAGATTTAAGGAAGAGTTGAGGCAACAGAAGGAAAAGGATGCCGAGCTTGCCAAGAGAAGAGCCGAGATGCAAGCAGAATCACAACTGAGAAGCGGATTTGCTGCAAGAGACACCCCAACTCCACCGGTAAATGCGAGCACATCTGTCACCGCCAGCCCATCCCCAGCCGAGCCATTGACCTTCAGCGAGAAAATGAGATTGAAGAGGCAACAACAGCAACGTTAATAGGTTTATTACTGGCCAATCCAAACTCTATACTTTCTATACGGAATTCAACTTCAACAAACCAGGATGAGCTTTGCAAAACCCTCACTGGTACATATGCACACCCCACAATGCGGGGCTAGGGTAAGAGAGCAACTCAGCGAAAACTTTTCACGAGCATTGAGATTTGTACAAAAATGATAACTATTATCGGATCGCTCAATTATGACTTGGTTACATTCACAGACAAAGTTCCTGATGGAGGTGAGACGTTTCAAGCCAACTCCTTCGAAAATCATCTAGGTGGAAAAGGCCTCAATGAGGCTCTAGCCTGCGCTAGACTATCCCCAAAGGGTGGTGCAGGGGTGAGAATGATTGGGAATGTTGGTGCTGATGCATTTGGTAAAGAGCTCAAACAAGCCCTTGTTGATGCTGGCATTGATACAAAATATGTGAAGACAATTGAATCCCAATCGTCTGGAGTCGCCGTTATCTTGGTAGAGACTTCTGGAGAAAATAGGATCCTAATCACAGCAGGCGCAAACGGAAAATTGAAGCCTACCCCCTCCGATTTTGAAACCATTTTTGAGAACTCAAAGAACGAACGCGAGTTCGTGATTTTGCAAAACGAGTTTCCTTATACGCTTGAAGCCATAGAGTGGATAAAGAGCCACAGACCCTCCATTAATATCGCCTACAATCCGTCTCCTTTTAACAAAAGATACATAACTAGTGAGACGCTTGGCAATTTAGATTTTCTCATCGTGAACGAGGGAGAGGCCCTCGATGTTGCAGGCTGCCTCTTGAATAAGGAGGAAACGGGTAGTTTTGAGAAAACCATAAAATATGATAGAGTTGAAGGGTTTTTGACTTTGTCCACGAAGCTTCAGTGTAAGCTTAATCAGAAAAACATAAGCACAGTTGTCATCACCATGGGTAGCTTGGGAAGCGTGTTTGTCAGCAAGGAAAGCGAGCCCCGCTTCGCTAAATCTCAGAAAATTGATGAAGTCATCGACACAACTGGCGCCGGCGACACTTTTTTCGGCGGCATAATCCTGCAACTCAGCAATGGCGAAAAAATAGTGGATGCCATCGAGTTTGCCACAGCTGCCAGCGCCTTGGCTATACAAAAGAAAGGTGCGGCTGAAAGCATTCCTCATTTCGAGGACGTGGTTAAAATTCTCATGTAATTGATTTGCTAGATCCTATGTAATGTTTAGATGATAGAAGTATGAAACATGGGGTATAAAGAATAAAAGGTCATTCCGCCAAATCAAACAGAATAGACGCCCTAGTTTCTCTTACGAAGACCCTCTGGGGCAGGAGAGTCGGACTTGCCCGTGGCATGCACGTACGCGTTAACTTGAGCGGCAACACCACCTGGAACAGCTTTTACTTTCTTGGCTTTCTTGGTGGACTTTCTTCTGTAAACCTCGATGTAAAATGCAATGAATAAGACAAGGTAGGAGGACAAGATCCCGCACCCAGAGTAGGCCGCAAGCATGGTACCGGCACAGTCGCCACAGACAGGCAAGATGTTGCTCAAATGAGAGAAGTAAGTGAAGACAACCTTTTGGTAAGTTGCAAAGTATACGAAGCCCAAGTCCATAACAAATTGAATGATTTGAAGACGCGTGACCCATTCTTTCCACCACACTCTAATACCCCTAGCGGCCAAGAAGTAGTACCAGTACATAACAACATGCACGAACAAGTTCAAAGTGATTGGTACCCATGAGATAGGCGTCAAACCGATCAACTGGGTGTAGCACAACAATGCCGTCGCGCCATGATGGTAGGTGTGCAAAAATGTTAATTTCTTTTGCTTCACAACCAAGAAGACAGTATCGATAAACTCACAAAATTTGGTCAAGTAGTTTAAGTAGTACAAGGTGACCAATTTCTGAGTCCAGGCGTCTGGGTGACAAATCGCGTAAAAAAGACCGTGGTGATAGATTATTGGGATGAGCTCCTCACACATCAACACAAGTAAAGTAAGCGACAAGGTCGTGAGAAACAAGTTGTGAATCTGGAACAAGCCATTCAATACAAATGGCTTGATCTTGAACTTTTTGAAAATGAAGTCGCCGCCGAATATCACCGTGTAGTAGATGGCGATAGCCCCGGCAACCACGGGAAATGACGAGAAAGTCGTTTGGTGAGGCACGAACTCGAATTGAGAGGGCACAAAGTGACCGCCGGAGGCTTTCGAGACTATAAAGTCAAAAATCGGCCATAACTTGATCACAAAGGGAGTCTCCACGGAATACATGATATGTTTTTATGTGAGCTTCTTGAGAGAATGCAGATCTTACAAACCCACCGAAAGAAAGAAAATAAAAAAAAAACAAGCTCTCCAGGTGCGCGTTTTGGGCCCCAGTGCAGGTGGGTCGCGTAAGCAGAACTGGAGACCTCGAGTGAGGTTGCCGACTTGTCTGAGGTTTGAAAAATCACAAATAAAGCAGTGATGTACATGCCTTGGGTAAAAGTAAGAGTATATAAGCTGTGACTTCATTCGAACAAGCTATGTATGTAAGAGCCACAAATGCTCAAACACTGCAGCTTTTTGGCGGCGCTACGTGGCTCTGCACGCCCCCAACGCAGCACAAGTGAAATGGCCAAATATTTTTTCCCCCTGGGGACGACACTGACAGGCCCGTGGAACCGAATTTTCGCGTCTAACTCTAGGCACATCGAATCTTGGTCGTTTCTCCTGAAAACTTGGAAAGCATTCGCCATTTGATTTTTCCGTTGACGAGTAGGCTTACATAAAAGTAAGAGTATCTTAGACATTCACAGACAAATGTATGACGACACACATCTAAGTGTTCTTGATGGCTAGATGCCAAGCCACAGAAAACATACTAAAACAGGTAACGTCTTTTCGGCTGGATAGTGGCCACAACAGACCGCGGTGCAGGTCATGGAGTGGTCGCGTCTCGGCCTGTGTGCGAGATATTGGGGAGCTGGCAACATGGCACGGGATTCGCAAGTCCACCGGGCATACTGCAGTTTCGCGACATCGTGGGGAAGGCCAAGCTGTAGTCACTTTCCTCAACCTCTTAGCCCGTTATGTCTCTCCTACCTCTTCCTAAAACACTCATTCCTTTTCTCGAGCCATACCTCCCACATGAAAAGAATGGCAGTCCTTTTGTCACGTTGACATGGGCACAATCGCTCGATTCTCGTATATCTAGCCAGCCCGGAGTTCAAACTAAGATCTCCCATCTAGAGACTAAAACCATGACACATTACCTTCGAGCATATCATGATGCAATTCTTGTCGGTGTGGGAACAGTGTTGGCAGACGACCCGAAGCTCAATTGTAGATACGGCAATTTTTCAAAGATTCGACCCGTGATCGTTGACCCTTCGGGAAAGTGGGATTACAAAAATTCAACTCTATGCAAACTCCGAGGTCAGGGCCAGGGCTTGGCGCCCTTCATCTTTGTCAAGACCGATGCTGACATTTCCTCCGAAAATGAGAGTATATTGAGAGCGCAAGACGGTGCGTATTGCAGGCTAAGCTTTGACCCCGCCGACAAGGCTGCAAATTGGCTGCTTATTTTCAACGCTCTATACAATGCAGGCATACAGTCGGTAATGGTGGAGGGCGGGGCCGTTGTCATCAATGAGTTGCTTCAGCGATCGCTAGTAGATTCTTTAGTTATCACAATTGGCCCGGTCTTCTTGGGAAAGGATGGCGTGGAAGTGAGCCCTTCGCTGGTAAGAAGCCTACAGAACGTTGAATGGTGGACGGGGGAGACAGACAGTATCATGGCTGGTCGTCTAGCACCGCTCATCAGCGAGGAAAATGTTTAAATTTATCAATCATTGAAACTTCTCTTACTTCACTATTCTTGACCCTCTTGACCCTTCTTGCTCTCCTCTCCTTTCTTTTATTCTTATTATCAAACTTATTGTTCTTGTTGCTTTCTGCTATATTACATGGTGTGTTGTCATCTTATAAACAAATTCTGTAGGATGCATAACGCCCAGAGGTCTCGGATCTTCTGATGATCTTGACCACATCCCCCCTCTTCAATCCCAAGTAACGGGCGACGGGGTCCTCGCGTTGAATTCTGGGTAACTGCGATTCCTTCAATCTGTATCTCTCTAACAACTCTTTTTTCTCGGGCTTGGACAACCGAATATGCTTAGGTACCAACTCGTGATGCGTGATGTTCACGATCAAATCACTCTCTTGAAACACCTCGATGGTGGCAGGCGATACAGTTGGGATCAACTTGTTCGCACTGGGTGTTATCGAGTTTTGGTAGATGAATATGCCTGTGCTAAAGTTTTTTTCACTGATATGGATACAGAAGTTTCTCATTGTTTTGATTCCCACTGACGCCTCATCACAGAACTCAACCCACAACGAGCCCATGTCAGGAAATTTCTCAGCAGCCTCGGCCGTGGGCTGTGCCTGGAAACACATCAACTTTCTCTGAGCATCACCCATGGCACAGATCTTCGCACGGAACTCCTCCAAGGACATATTGATTTCTTCGTCTGTGATGAAGTAGCCTTTGTCCCTAACCATCTCTTTGACAGTTTTGAAGGTTCTCCACAAACGGGAGGTGGCTCTTTCTACGTCTTCCATCGTGCTGCGTTCTGAATGTTAATCTGCGTAATGCACTCTGGAAGTTGACCGAGTCCGCTCATCACGAAAATTTATTGTGCTCGGCACGCCCCAAATTTGGTCAAAGTTGCAACCGGTTTTGCCAAAACTAAATTATTTGCGAGATGGTATCAAATAAAAAGCAACGGTGGCATAGGTTTGGCATGCCCTCAAAAATTTTATTTTTACCGGATAAAACACTACAACTCGTGGTCTTTGACGCACACTTGTGCTGACATCTAATTTTAATCTACCACGGGCTGCGTGATCGCAATATTTCAAGATCCTCCTAATCGATTCATATGGCTGCTTATCCTTAAAGATAGAAAGCCTCAAATGATCCGCTCATTCAATCGTATTTGCGATGAAAATATAGCTCAATATCAGTGCTTGACTTCCATATAAGCGTTTTGATTGTTTGTAGCGTCATTGTGTCATCAAGCTCCTGGCCCTTACACTCCAACTGAAGCCATTCGGTGGCAGGCTTCTTCATTTTCATTTCCGTGGTCCTTGTCTCAAATTTCTCCGTCAAAAAGTGTAGAATCTTACTGACACGAAGCATGCAATGCGATGAAAGCTTGATTGAGCTCTCGATTGCAGGAAGTTTTTTGATTTTCTTTTTTGATTTTCCTCCAATCTTTTTATGCGATGGGAGCAGCTCATAGTCAATTTCGAAGACTTGAAATGAAATTTTTGGCTGATCCTTCGCCGGAAATTTGTTATATAAAATCGCTGAGCCAATCCACTTGGGAATGTTGATTCTTAGCTGATTGACAAGTTGATTTTCGAATGTGATGTCACAGTGCTCAAATTGTTTCATGTCCCCCAAGTGAAAACTGCAGAGATCTCTGAAATTGCCTAATTCCGCCGATGTCTCGTAGATAATAATGAGAACATCTTCGGGGAAATGTTCAATTGGGATGAGAGGTCTATAGTCATCTTCGTTTTCTTCACTGGACTTGCCGACATCGACATATAGCTTCAAAAGCAGATCTACCATTCGTTTTTGCCCTTGAACGCCATACTTCTCTTTGTATAGATGCTCGTTGAATGCCAAGGATTTAGCAATAGAATCATCTGGGACAGACAGTGGTAGTCTCTTGCAATCATACCCAGCAATACCCTCATCAGCATTGCTGCCACTAGCCAAAGAAAAAGATTCTCCCCCCTTTGCCCGCGGAATTGTGGAAGACACTCTAGAAAATAGTCTCTTTCGCTTTGACATATCTTCGACAACAGCAGAATCATTGTTTTGCTTAGGCTTTGGTTTATAGTTTTTCATCTGCTCCCGAAGCATCTCATCAGATTTCCATTCGTGAAGACAATATTGTTGGAATATCGACGCAAGAAAAATACGAGCTATCCAAAATCTCGTATCGTTGGATATGATCGGACTTTTCTTAGCACTAAGTTTGCTTCTCTGACTCACTTCGTAATCTGCTTCCAAAAAAGGATAGTCTCTTACGAGCTCATCATAGTAAATCTCAACATTTCCAGCATAAGATTCAGAGAGAGTCACCAAAAGTTTACCAGATCTTATATAAACCTCACACCAGTTTGTGAGAACCTCTTTAGATTGATACTGCTGGTGAATTGAGTCAAATTCATTTGATCGCATCTTCAACTCTTCTTCCGATAGACGTTTCGCACTGTCTCTATAAGGAATTAATTTGATGATCTTGCAAGTGAAAACATCCCAGATTTTTATATCACCATTCACATAAAGCGAAATCAAGTGTCTTTTGTTGTTTAACATTTTTTTGGAAACAATCGATTTGGGAGTAATAAGAAACTCCTGAAATGGTCTTTTATTGAATGGAATTGTGATAATTTGATTCGGCGGAATAGGATTCAAAAGCATTTCCATCGGTGTCTCGTCCACGAACTCATTTTTGGTCTGTGCAGCTGATTGAGTGCCTAGTTCGTCTTTATATGCATTGACATATTCGGAAGATGGGCCCCCGCTCACACTGAGAAACATCGACGTATATTGAGTTTGCAAGTCCACTGGGTTTGTATCTTTCTTAGGCGGAGGCCCCCGGGAGGCCGTGGAGAACGAAGAAGTGATATCAAACTTCGCAGAATCCGTGGAGAGATGACTAATTATATCATAAAAGTCAGAATCTAGATCTGATTGAGCAGTCGGAGAGTCAAGGCCCTGACCTGAGTCGTCGTCGTACTTTCTCTCGAGGGATTCCGAAAAGTCCAAACATGTGCGAAGGTATTGGTAGTTCGACAAGCTCTTGGTGTCTGGAATATAAAATCGTTTCAAGGAGTCATAACAAGAAGCAATTATGGAATCTTGCTCCTCAACGCAAAGGGACACAATCGGCGAAGGAGTCTTCGCGACGAGGGTACATAGGCCAATTTTTTCGTCTATATATGTATGGTCCGAAGAAGTGAATGTGGCTTGAAAAAAGGGGTCATCTTTGGTGGAGCCGCTCTGCGTCGAGAGGTAGCTCAAGTCGGTTTTGATGATTGTTCCCGCTTTGTCCCCCGAGTAAAACTCTTTAAACTCAGAGGCTGAAGTAGAACCGGAGCAAGGATCAGACGATGCGCTAGTGCATAGGGTCCAAACAGCGTCGTCGTGTGCATCAATGTTTTTGTACACGTTGAAATTGCGTAAGTCCCAAAGTTTGATGGTGCTGTCTGAGGATCCGCTCAAGATGTAATTTGAGTTCATGAGAAGACACCTCACATTATCTTGATGCCCGACCAACTTACGAATGAGATTTGCATTAGCATTCGACGAAATTCTCCGGTCGTATAAATTGATGGTGTTGTTTGGTCCCCCAGTAGAAATCAAATATCCGTCATCATTGGAAAGTGCATAAATCGATGTTGTCAAGTTCAAACCGGTTGAATTATTCTCAAAGCTCAGTACAGGACAAAGTCGGCTCATATCCCAGATCACAGCCTTGCCATCCAAGCCACCACTTACGAGCGAGTTCTGCAGGGGTATAGACGAGATTTTCTTGACGTAGTCGGTGTGAATATTTTGGAACTTTTGCACATGGCGCTCGTCGCCGTCTATGTCTATTAGTTTAAGGGACAAGTCCGCGCTTGCAGAGACCAAATGTCGGCCATCATTGACGAGCTTCAAATCATTTACCCAGTCGAAATGTACATTATAACTCTTGGTAATGCGCGGGTCATACGTGGATTTAGGCTGGGTATACCCTAATGGGGAAGATGAGAGCGAAGTCTCCAACTTCAATATGGTTTCCGCCACATCTTGCTGTTCTTCTTGGTATGAATTTGCACCCACAGAAAAGTCGAACTCAGATCCTGGCGTCTTAGTTTCGGCACTCCAGACCTTGACTGTGCCGTCTCTGCCCGCAGTGTATAATTGCTGCCGAGTGTTTGAAAATTGCATGCAATTAACAGGAAGAATATGATTCTCCTTCTCGCTTGCGTCCCCTAGAACATACGAAAGTCCTTTACGTGGACGCGCCATTTCTGAAGATTTTAGTGTTGCTGATCTCAAATTCTGTTCTAAATGTTTAATCACGGAAAAGGGAGCCAGGGTTGAAAAGGCGCGAGAACGCCGTCAGAGCGCATCAGAAAAGGGGAGCCTGGGAATAATTAATGGAATGCGGGGCCGAGCATGACTCCACGATGAAAGACTGGCCCTGCAAAGAAAAAAGCATTTAAAACAAGAATCATGAAAAATAAAAACCGCTTAGATTAAAAAAAAAAAATCAAAAAACATTTGGTACACTAAAACCGACCTCATGACGCTCGAGGGAACCTCGACAAACCAATTGATAAGTTCCATCGTATGTACCACGCCAGTTTTCATTATAAGTCTCACGATACCCGGTGACTTTTGTGAGTTGGCAATTTGCAATGCCAAACAACTGAATCATTGAGAGACGTCTTCTTCTGAACATGAAAATCTTCTGAGTTGACTTCAAAGGCTTGAAGGGCGGGTACTTGAACTTTTGGAATACCATCAAATGTTTGCTTTTTTCATAAACAAGTATAACTCTTGCACTGCCAATCTTAGATAATTGGCGAGCTTACCCGAGGCAAGGCGAAGCAACCTGTAGCCCAAATAACCAAGAGCCACAGTCTCAACTTTGTAACCTTTTCTCAAGACTTTTCAATGCTTTTGTGAGAATCTCGTTCTTCCTCGTTACCATGTATACGTCGGACGAATTCACGGTGGATCTTCCCGCGTGTTCTGCAAAAAGCTCTAAATCTTCGCCGAGAAGTAGAATCTGATTATACACTAGCTCAACGAGGGAAGCAACAAAAGAAGGACTGGCAGCCACGCCAAGCTCTTGGCATTGCTCCTCTACCATCTTAGCCACATTCAAGTAAACCGAGCCCTTAAGCTGCGTTGGTACATCCGACATAATGCTCAAAGATGCAGAGAGTGGCTTCCCTGGATCTGCGACGTAAAAGAGCTGATGTAGGCTTGCAAATTTTAGTGTCCTTGATTCTTTTCGCTTTCGCTGTTATATAGCGTTAGTGTTTACAAAACTCGGTGATGTCCGTGACGCGAAAATATGTTGGTGTTGGTCTCAATCTTAGACGAAGGGCTCTTCCATTTGTCTAAAGTCGCGTCTGCACTGCGTACCGTCCCACCATGACAATGAATTCTGCACCCTCTTCGACCGTGATTGATGTACTTAAACAGAACGCAGATGAAAATTTCTGCTTGATGTGAAAGTCAATTCAGACTTATTCCTTTTTCAATTCTTTTAAGTCGTTCGTGGCTCGTTACCCAACGTCGGCTATGATCTTTCGAAGAGGAGCTTCATGCTCACTGCCGCGTTTTTACCCAGATTCTTTTTATCTTATATATTCAGTAGACCGTATAATTGTTGCAGCTCAGACTAAAAGCTGAAAATTGTACAAAGAGATTTATCATTTTTTACAACACTTGGGAATCGACTTCTCATCCATATTTAATTTTTTCATAGACGCGTATTGAATGTTATTCTAAAGTTCAGTTCCCCGATGCTTCCGTCGCCGTCCTAGCCAGCCACCCGCGTCGCGGTTCATTACATTTCCTGTTCCGGAGTTTAATGATACGCGTCGTAGGAGATGCCGCGTGGTCTGCGAATTTTCCAGACGCGATTCGGTCTGCGATTTAAAACTCGGCCTTCGGGATCTTTCCTCAATTGCTCCAATTTCTATTTTTCTCTATATTCCCATAAAACCAATAAGCAAATCCTGGATCTGTTCAACTTTTGAAGCCCCTCGTTACACAAACCACAATTCGGCCCATCTTAAACGGAATCATAGAAAATGCTTTCTCCTACAAAAAGAACACTGGACCACGAGCTTCCCTTGCCCAAAAGAAAGGCACTCAAGCCCAAAGTCAACACATACCTCCGAACTCCCGAAGCTTCGCCTGTGAAAAAATCGGCAATTGATATCTCGCTGCAAATTGTTGGCCATGGGAAAAAACTCAACTTCTATCAAGATTCCATCTACACAAAAGCCAAGGCGCTATTTCAAAGAGGTGCACAGAATGAAAATACGAAAAGCTTGACCGGCAGAGAAAATGAAGCTGCAAAGCTTAATGCTTTTCTTGAGGCTTCACTCAGGAACAAGCATTGCAGCTCCCTTTATATATCGGGTCCCCCAGGAACGGGAAAGACCGCCCAGACAAAACTTTCGTTGGACTACTTGAGCAAAAAAGCCAGAGATGGCTTATGCGAAATTCAGGGCACCAAAACTAAAATTCTTCACATCAATTGCATGACGATTTCGAAACCAGAAGACATATTTCACGAGCTATACACGGCGCTCGCAGGGAAAAGTACTGGGAAAAAGAGAAAATTTGACGACTTTTACGAGGCGTTGACTATCAAAGCCAGCACAGAAGCTTTGGTTTGTGTCCTTGATGAAATGGACTATCTCATTACCAAGGACCAGCAGGTACTCTTTCAGCTATTTCACTGCGCTTCCCAATTGAAAACATCAGTTTTGGAAACAAAGCTCGTGATTGTGGGTATTTCCAATGCATTAGACCTAACTGACAAATTTTTGCCACGTCTTCGAAGCAACGGCTTCAACCCTGAAGCTCTTCAATTTTTACCATACTCAGCCGAGCAAATTAAACAGGTTGTGATCTCCAAATTGCAATCTTTAAGTGAACATGACAAGGAGAACCTGGGTTCAGCTCCTCTCTTGATGCATCCAGTCGCCATCCAAATGTGCTGCAAAAAGTGTGCCACCGTCACCGGCGATTTGCGAAAGGCTTTTGATATTTGTTACAAGAGCATCGAACTCGTCGAAAAGCTGGCGAGGGAAAGAGAAGATTACGCCAGCTTAACAATCGTGAACGCCCCCAAAGTACTCATTTCACATGTTGCGAAGGTTTGCACCTCGACATTTGGTGATTCATCTCAGGAGAAAGTCACTCATTTAAACTTGTTGCAAAAGGCTGTACTCTGTTGCCTTTTTAACCTGGAAAGAAATGCAAAGTCTAGCTCAGCGCTCACTGTGAACCAGCTTTACGACTTCTATTGCAAGTACACGCTAGAAGTTGTCGAAAATTTGCTAGGCAAAATAAAAAAAGGCGAGTTTTTGGACATTATAGGTGCATTGGAGTCCGCTCTGGCAATTACACTCTCGGCCCCAGGCTCTACTTTCGGGGCAGGGGACTCGGGGAACAGAAAAATACATCCCAACGTATCATACACGGACATGCTTAAGAGCAGCGAGGATGTTGGAGTCTTGAGACGGATCCTTCACGCATAACTCAGCCCGCGAGCCGTGTCAAGATGATCAATGACCTTAATCGTTTATATAGTGGCACATACCATCAAAGCTGCAAATGTCGAATCAAATCTATTAAAGCAGCGCGCGAGCTCTCATAAAATGAATAGAGTCCAACTGACCGCTGGCTTGTATCACGTGATGCACCAGCTAGAAGATGGGTGCTTCTCGCGCACACAAATTCTCTGGCTCTTCCACTGCCATGCTGTAGCTTCATTGACACTCACATCAAGACTACAAGTGAGTGAGCTCTTCTCAAATAGCCTGATTTGACAATTGAGGAGACTTCAGAGAGACAGGAAATTTCACTTACCGACCGCCATATCATAGAAGTGCATACTTTGCATTGTCGAACTACGTCGTTGTAACTCTCCTTTGTCATGTCCTCAAGTCCTCGGAATTCAGGGCCGTCAAATCGACATGAGAACAACGGTGAATACGGAAAGAAAAGAAAAAGCTTTTTTCCATCCCTGACAAGACGAGACTTCAAAAGCTCATCCAATCTTACACTGGCGCTGGTTCCCGCTGTAGGTCCTAGTCTGTCGTCCACCAGCAGACCACCACTACGATCCGAAGGCTCTGGATTCATAGAATTTGCTCCCAGATCTCGGCATCGAGACTCTATGTCCTCTGGGCATTCGAGTTCACAGGGCTCGCGCCAAAGCAGCTACTCGAAAGATCCTCGCCATGCTTCATTAGGCGGCAAATACTCTTATTCATCTTCATACTATAAGGAGCGGCCTAGCGGAGCCTACGGATCATTCAGCAGTGAAAAAAGAGCCGGAACTGACGTTGTGTCGGGTGACGCAAGTTCTCGTGATGTAAGCTCTCGAGATATGGTGAATGGCTCCTCCGGACGTTCAGACAGGCATGGGCACATACGCGACCCATGGAGTCGATCAGAAAGATTAAACACCTCAAGTGTCGGGGGGCCCAAAATGCCAGCGATGTCACGTTTCAATCCAAATAATATTCCCCTCAGCTCGCGAAGTGGTCTGAACGGTTTGTCGTCGTCCGTCTCTAATGATTACAAGGAGGATAAGCAGGAAACCTACGAAGATTCAGCGCCCAATCGATATAAGTCTTTCTCATCACCCCGTGTTGAAAGGAGCGAACGGGCAGGTCCCAAATTTGGGCTCGCGGGCCCCAACTCAAGATACGGTACACCGAGGGAGAGAATACGCAGCTCTGGATTGACGAATAGTGTCGGTTCGTCAAGACGCAGCAACTCGTGCTACTCCAAAAAAGTGCACGATGCAAGCTATCGCTACAGTAGAGACTTTCGTGAGTCCTCACTAGAAGACAATAGTCGTCGTCCATATAGTGCGAAATCAGATGATCACTACGAAAAACTGATTTCACCGCTAAGCGAAGATCACCACTCGGATAATCGTTCTGCAACGCGCGCAAAAATCAACAATGGCTCGAAAGCAGAGATCCAGGGTGAGAATGATGCCGAGGACGATGAGGACGAAGACGAGGAGGAAGATGGCGAGGAGGTAGATGACGAAGAGGAAGATGACGAAGAGGAAGATGACGAAGAAGATGGCGATATTGAAGATGAGGAAAATGACATCAATGACTCAGAGGATAAAATGCGAACAGATTTGGCAAACAAGCTGCCTCAGAACGTGAAGATCGTCCTGGATCTCGTAATGACGAGCTCTTCATCGGAGTTCGTCAATGATAATCCTGAGAGCGCCCAATTGCCCAGTGAAGAGCTTTCAGGAGACTCAGCTCTTGAATACCCCGATGGTTGTGTTTATCCACAATCGAAAATCGAAACCGAATATTCCGATCTCAAATTAAGTTTTGCGGCCGAGCTGGAGTATCAGAGAAGAGTGTCCTCGTGCGCATCGACTGTGACGGAACTATCGAAATTTCCGTTTTTTTCCTACAATTTGAAAAGGTTTACTGTTTTTCATAAAACATTTCAGCACATTTGGAATGACAAGCTCCGAGATTCAAAGAAAACTCAAGTGAGATTAATGGCTCAGTATCAGGATCTTTCAACACGAAGCGAGAGGCGGATGCGGTTCATGGAAGAACAGCAAAAATATCTTCATCCCCCTGACGATGAGACAAGGAAAGAGCTCGAGGCTATTGACATTCGAATCAAAAATCTCGAACCTGAAACAGAGGCCCCAGCCGCAGAACAACAAGCGCCAATTGGACGTCGCGGACGGCGCCATGGTGATTCCGTGACAACCGAAGCAGAATTCCAGGAAATTTTGAAGAGCTTGAAAAACGAGCAAGATGAAGATCCCGTGACGCGAGCTCGCCACGTCGCGGCCGAAATCCCGGACCTCATTCTAGATCCCCTCGAGAGACATGCGTTCAAATTCATGGACTCCAATAATTTTGTTGTGGATAGATCAAGTTGGGAAAGGCGCATCTCCACGGATTTTGAATCAAATTTTTCAGAGAAGGAACACGACTTATTTTGTGACGCATTTTGCCGTGCACCCAAAAGATTCGGCGAGATTTCCAGATACATGGGAGGATTGCGTACGTTCAACGAGTGTGTCATGCATTACTACATTACCAAAAAGGCAGTTAATTATAAATTTTTGGTTGCTCAATTCAAAAAAACGTCAAGCAAGAATGCTCGACGAAAGAAAAAGGTAAAGGCAAAGTACTCTGCATTGGTTGAAGGCCCCGACATACTCAACTTGGAAGCTGATTCAGGTAAGACTCAGTCACTCGAGGTCATCAAAAATAACGTTGAGACTAAAGTCAGAACAATAAATGAGCAGGTGACCATGGAATTTGAGCTAAAAGCCGGTGACAATGAGTCGGGCGAATCGCAAAGAAAAAAGGCACGGCTAGATGTTCATGACTTCGACGAATCTTCTACCATCCAGAACGCCCGGACAGAAATTGAACTCTCGAATCCGCCAACCGCGTCAGGTTCTGCTAGAAGCAACGCCAAGTCGAGTATGGTTCAGGACTTGAGTGCCGCAAATGCTGCTCCAACAAGTGTCATCATGGATGAGCGAGATGTGGCTGAAGAAAAAACAAGCCTTGGGCCCATCACCAGCTACTGGAGCATCAATGAAGTGGAGGAATTTCCCCAATTACTTGATGCCTATGGGTCAAGATGGTCAGATATCGCCGCCATGCTCACCACGAAAAGTAGCACAATGGTGAAAAATTATTATCAAAGGAACGCGGAGAAACTTGGCTGGGTTGAGATAGTTTCCGCTGCTGACAAGAAGCTAGGTCAAAATTTTCAGTGGAGCCACTCACTTCCGAAATCTGAAAATTGGGCACATACACGTAAGGTATCGACCGAGGAAAACCGAGCTTTATCTACAGAGCCTCAATTCGAGCGTCTCAGTGACAATATAAATCAGCAAGTTCGACCAGATGCTGTGTTGCAGCAAGGTTTAAGCGCGTCAGCATCAAACGGATATCAGAACCCCAATACTTCAAACACGCAAGCTGAACACAATTACAAGCTGAAACTAGACGATACTACCCTGCAGACGGGCTTGGAAAAGCCGTCGATTGACCATCTTCTCAATGCTGAGCTGGGTCATCCCAAAAAACTACCATCGATCACTTCTGCTGCGCAACGAACAAATAACCTTTCATCACTACTCAATGCACCCTCATCACCTGCCCCTGCATCTACGACAAATGTCGAACCAAGCGAAGGCAAGAGAGGTAATACTATCGAATCACTTCTTGGGTAGGTTTTGTCGTCAATAAATGAGACATGCTAAAGTGTCTACCATCAATACTATATGAGATTGAACTGAAGGGTGCCGAGTGATATTGCCGTTGATCGCTGTGTCCAAAACTTAAATTTCTTCTTAACTTGATGTTCGCTAAGAACCACAGTTCTCTCAATATATCCCAATCTTGTCAGATCATATTTCTCTATCTGGAAATATTATCTTCTCTTAATGTTTTTCTTTTTCTTTTGGTATCAGAAAGAGTCTAGGTTCCACAATCAACTAGGCTTGAAATCTTGCACCGCATTGTTTGCAGCCTTTCGCACAACATTAGAAACTTGGGCTGATGCAAAACACCCGTACCGCGCTACAGAATATTTTTGCACCTCAAGAAAACCTCAAGGTTTGTGTAGATAGTGTTAACATAGATAATTTCAGAGAAAGCGAGGAAAATGATCTCGAAGAAGGTTTCCATGCAGACTCCGGGATTTCACAGACTTTTTTCCCTGAGTTTTCTCAGACGGAACATCATGCCGAATGCTTTTCTGCCCCAAGAAATAACCTCAGAGTTCAATGACAGACCTCTGGTCCCCAAGAATGCAACCAAAAGCAGCAAGTTCAGTGTCTCTCACGAGCTCCCAAGATATCGTGATTGGGAGCTTGAAAGAACACGTGTTGTGCCCACTTCCAGCGCATTTTATGGGGGCAATCCAGTCCATGACGATAATATGTATAAATTAAACTCCTTGATTAAGAAATACAAGGACTTGCCCACGAGAGTCATCGATATCAAGGAGTCTAACCTTCTCAAATTCATAACACTCGCCGAGTACAAAAGGGTAGCAAACTCCGGCGCACGTGTGAAGGTTGGTCATCATAAGGCCTTGGTCGGAGCGTTAAGTCGTTTGAGAAGCATACAGCCCGAGTTGATGCCTAATGAAGTGAGTGAAATGTTACAACGATACTCTTCGGCAGCTGGAGATACTAGCAAAGACTTTCAAACGAAGGTAAAAACCTTGGATGAGTTTGGCAGAGCTAATACTGTTGGCAAAAGAAAGACATCCGTGGCTTCCATATCCATGGTGAAAGGTGAGGGTGAAGTTATGGTTAACGGGAGATCGTTCATCGAATACTTTCCTAGAGATACTGACCGTTTGAAAATTGCGTTTCCTTTCAAAGTTGTCAGTCAGGAGGGACAGTACAATATCTTCGTGAAGACACAAGGTGGAGGTGTCAGTGGGCAAGCAGAGGCGGTGATGTATGGCGTCGCCAAGGCTCTTGTAGTGTTCAACCCGTTGCTCAAGCCAAGATTGAGGGCAGCCGGCTTAATGACAAGAGATTCTAGAATCGTGGAGAGAAAGAAGCCTGGTAAGGTCAAGGCCAGAAAGTCTCCTACCTGGGTCAAGCGCTAACACCTTTATTGTATATATCCTTAACGAATGACACCTAAATTTTGCCCCATATTTCCAAGCTAAGTTCAGGAAAGTACCAGCAATGTCTCTGCTAAGGTAGTGCCAAAGATTCCAAATATCGAAGCACACTTTCGACCTCACCCTTCTCGTATTTTGTGATCTTGCCCTGGAACGAGGCGCCCCTCCCGCCACCTTTCAAGTTTTTGATAAGGCTTTTTAATTTCTGCTGTATCTCCTCCGCAAAAGGCCCTATGACTTTCACCATACCCCCATTTCCAGCCTTGTATTCGCCATTGATATAAACCACAGTTTGGCTCTTTGTGAGATCCACACCTGAATCTTTATTTGCATTGATGAGCGATGAAAGCTCTTTTTGCACCACGGTGAGGTACTCCGGGGAGCTATCTTGCCTGTATACCGTTGCAATTTTCATCTTTGCATTTTTGAAAGATTCAAAAACATTCGAGGCTTCGATTGCAGCCAACTCCTTTAGAAGCACGCTTTCCCTAGACTGTGACCTCTTATAGTTTTGGAAAAGGTCAGCGACTTTTGAATCGACTTCTTCGATCTGACAGGACAACTGCATTCCCAGAACGTCTTTGAGCAACAGGTGGTATGTGGTGAGCTGACGTGATACCCTAGATCCACAGGTAAAGTGAAGTCTAGAATTGCCACCGCGCACATTGACTTGATGCAAAAACGAAACTGCTTGAACTTGACCGGTCGCGGTCAAGTGTGTACCGCAACATGGATTCGAATCAAGATTACCGATTTGCACGACTCTCACAATGCCCTTGGAGAGATCGTAGTCATCGGGAATATGGGAGGTATCGACCTCCCTACCCAAATCATCGGGTGTGGTCACTTTGATTGGCAAATTTTGAACAATGAGATCATTGATCTTTGCACCAACTTCGTCTATCAAGCCTTGCTCGACTTTCCGAGGGAGCTCAATGTAGTTGATCATGTCTCCCATAGACCAGCTCAACGTCTCCAAATCGTGAGTATCGAAGACTGCCGAGATCAAGTGTTGTCCAGTGTGTTGCTGCATGATATCAAGTCTCCTGTCCCAGTCGACCTCAAGGGTCACATCTGACCCCACACTCACAGGTTTAGGTGTCACATGCACCGCAGTTAATTCTTTACGGAGCACCATTTGAACTGGGATCTTCTCAGCCTCTGTGATAATGTTTCCTTTATCGAAAGGCTGTCCTCCACCCTCTGGGAATAAAATCGTATCCTGAAGCTCTAGGGCATATAAGGGCTCGCCTGGTATTTGTTCCTTTCCGGCGTCTTTTTTATTCTGATTCTGCTTATCCTTGGATGTCTTGATGGGCTGATACTCCTCGCAGGATACGACTCGAGTACGGAAAGTCTTGAGAAAAGAATTCCTTTGGCACGCCAAGGCGCCAACAATTGTGGAAATTGCTACCGCGGAGGTCATGCTTACGGATACTGTGCTAAACTGGAAGGAATCAGCGCACAACAAGAATCTTAACGTTATGACGCATCCATGAAGCATGCGGCGCGCCTCCGATCTGCACGGAACTGGGGAACACGAATATTGGTGAATTGGAGCGGTGGGGTAGCAGTCGAAAAACAAAACTGAGTGAAGCGATTTAGAAATATTTTCCTGAAGTTTTCACCCCCGGCTCGTCGAGTTTGACACGATTGGCCGTCACCTATACGTGTTTCTTGTCTTACAACTCAGTATGTTTAGTACACTTCATGATTGAGTGCCCTACCCTCGGAGCGGAATTCATTCGCAAGGCCGCGCAGAACGGGATACTCAAATAACATCCACACCTGGCTCAGAGTATGACTCAATTCAGAATCACCGATAGATTGGCAGAGGTTATCAAAAATTCCGGCTTGGAGTCTGGAGAAGTAAAGCACTTTCTTGAGAAAGAAACAATTTCTCACGATGACTTGAAAGGCTTTTATCTTAAGTATAAGCCCACGACGTCAATGTTGGAACTTCTCAAGACTACACAACTTGTGATCACGAACAAGAATGTTAGCAACGAAAGTATACCTAAGTCAGAGCTGTTTCTCAAGTCAATGGAAGTGTTGAAAATCAGAGCCAAGGAAGAGGAGTATCAAAAACTCATCAACCCTAGCCCGGCTTTGAGCACTTTGTACGAGAAAAGGTACGACGACGAGCCGTTTGATGCAGTAAGACAACATAAAGAGACAAAGACACACATCACCACAATGTTCAATATCTTCATCAGCGTTGCAAGCGTAGTATATGCTATATGGTATTGGACAGACTCTTCTTGGGGAATTCGAGATAGCTACAGAGTATTGCTCTGCCTTCTCTTTGGTATATTAATTCTCGTGGCAGAAGTGGTAGTATATATGGGGTATCTCAGGCGAATAGAAGAAGCTAAGGTAAGGGAACGCAGCAAGAAGGAGGTAAAGAAAGTGATTCGCTCCTTTACCGTGGACTAGGCTGCAGCGGCAACCTTGTCTTTCTGTGACACGCTAGCGAACGGTGGACTCGCTGGAAGTTGGCGAAGATCTACATTCTGAATTCTGGTATCAGTGAAACGCCAGTCAAGATGCCTGTTGTGAATCATACTTTGCTCGAAGCTCCACTTCAAGAGAACAAAGTATAACTCCCAGAACCTAAAGCTTGGCCACAAAGTGTCAGAGAAGACAATTTTGCAATTCGATGCGCATTGCCACAACAAGAAGTCACTGAGTCTCGTATGTCCGCTTGTCCTAACGAGTATGTCAAGTGGCAGGCTGGTGCCACCAGCATAGAAGTTTTCCATTATGACACGCTCCGAGATCTCGTTTTTCGTCAAAGTGTTTGACTCTCGCTTATCTGCAACTTCTCTTATTGATCGAGCAATCTCATCTCTCGAAGTGTATGCGAAGCAAATATTGAGATAACGGATCACCTTTGCTGTGTTTGAGTCCTTTTCAATTTCCTCCAAGTCTTTCAAGATACTAGGCTCAATCAACAGCTTGTTTCCTATGATTCGAATATGAACATTATGCCGCTGTATCATGGATCTGTTGGATATGTTCTTGAGGCTGTGCTTGAGCAACCCGAGTAGGTCATCAACTTCATCCTTGGGCCGTTTGAAGTTTTCGATTGAAAAGGCGTATATAGAAACTTCTTGGATGCCTATTTCGTAACACGATTCTAACGCCTGATTTTGTTAGTGGGAACGCGAATACCACAAAGAGGAAAGACGCTACTCTAGCGCTGGCAGGAGCTCGACTGAGTCGCTATTCGTCTCATATTTGACTTCTTTTTTTGAATACATACGGTCAAGAGTGCTTTAGCGCCCGCTCTGTGACCTTCCTTGGTAGGAAGGCCGTTCTCTTTTGCGTACCTACGGTTGCCATCCATGATAAATCCAATGTGCCTGGGAATACGCCCCGGTTTCAAGATCTCGATGGACTGACGCCTCAAGCATGTGTGCTCTAACAAGTATTTCGGAAAAGATTGGATTCTGTCGAGAGCTCTGGCTAACATTTTTTTTGGGGTCTTGATTAAATGGTGAAGTACGAATGGGTGCAAAATGCCGCGGATGGAGACTGAGAAATTCAGGATAGAAGATGGGCTGGCTGCTGGCGCATGCGCAAAGACCGTTTGCGAGAACTATTAAGTCAAAGCACTTTCCATGAGAGATAAACGTGACGTTAAGCTGCCAAATTAAAGCTGCTAAATTACGATTGAGCTCCACGATTTTATGGCCAAATAGCAACTGATATCGGACAGCTTGGCCTAGATTATCTATCTAGAGCTTAACTCGGATATGAGTATTCCATCATCTCGCCCCTTAAGCGAGGTCGATGGATTACGACACATTTTCAAGCAAGTATAGAATGCAAGGTTTTATTCGGAACTAGTCAAAACTTTGCCAGAAAAAAAAAATATTTGCAGTATTGTAATGCTGGTAAACTCTCAAGGTTTTGCAGGTCGACAATTTTCATCGAGCTTTGCAACCTTTCTGCAGTGCTGTTTACTTCGCAGCAGGCGAGATTCCGAGTTTAGACAAGTTACCACATAACCTGCATTCAAATTGTGAAGTAATCAAGAAGAAGCCTGTAAAACAAGAGACTTGCATTAAAGTTCACTCACAGGCAATCTGACTTCCAAATTGCTCGAAAATGTCTGCTTTCCGCAAAAATCCAGAACCGGTGCCAAAGGACTCGAGGCAACGCCAGTCCAAGAAAGATGATGCGATCAGGCGTAAGATCGAGCATGAGCTTTCTAAAAAACGTAGTTTGGGCTCTCGCGTATCCCGCCGTGGGAAGGCCCTCCCTGGAACGGTGATGTATCTCAGACCATCAGAGCCCATCATTTGCAAGACCTTGGCGACGGTTTACGAAGCTGCCCAATTGATGTCTGCCCGCAGAGAAAACTGTATTTTGGTGGTCAATGATGAAGGAGAGCTTATTGGTATCTTCACCGCAAAAGATTTAGCGTTCCGAATTGTGGGCTCGGGATTGAATGCTACCACGGTGACTATTGACCAGATTATGACCCCCTCGCCTCTCTGTGCAAACGCTAATAGCCCGGCCACAGAAGCATTGACCCTCATGGTGGAGAAGGGGTTTAGACACCTTCCTGTCTTAGATGATCAGAACCGTATCGTGGGAGTGCTTGACATCACGAAGTCATACGCGCAACAAATGGAGAAGTTGGAGAAGTTGAGTGTCTCCTCCAAAAAATTGCACGAGGCTCTCGACAATGTGCACCTTGAGATCGGCATGGCCGATCAGTCGCCGTATGTGCTTGAGTATTTCGCCAGCTTGAAGTCAAAAATGGATGGGCCCACTTTACTGTCTGTGTTAGATCATACGACAGATCCAGTTTATGCTACGATTAAAACCTCGGTGTACGAGGCGACATTGCTCATGAAAGAAAACCGAACCACGGCAGTCTTAGTCAAGGACACAAATGACGACGTTACCGGCATATTTACTTCGAAAGATGTGGTCTTGAGAGTCATCGCCGCAGGCCTAGATCCGAGAAAGTGTTCCCTTGTGAGAGTGATGACTCCCCAGCCAGACGTGGCCAATTGCACATTTCCTATCCAGTCCGCGTTGCGCCAAATGTTCGATGGTCACTTCTTGAATCTTCCTGTTGTTGATGACAACGGAGAAATTGTAGGTATAGTTGACGTCTTGAAGCTCACCTATGCGACATTGAACCAAATCAAGAAGATAGAGCTGAGCTCTGCTCAAAGTTCAGCGAGCAATTCTCCTGAAGAAGGCCCCGCGTGGAACAAGTTCTGGACCTCGCTCGATAACGATGACTCAGAGTCCTTGCATTCAGATTCCATCACAAGTGCACCAGATGTCACGCCTTCGGAGTTTCAGCTGTTCAACGTTGATCTTGGCCCTGCTGACTCGATCTCCGCTGTCGGGGAGAGCGTGTCTTCAAAGCAAGCAGAATCAAGTGTTTTGCTCAGTGGAGAAGCGTTCGTCTTTAAATTCAAATCGCCTGCAGCACACAGGCGTGTGCATCGTGTCTCCTTGAAGCTGAATGAAAATCTCCAGGACCTACGAAAGTACATCGATGCCAAGCTCCATCAATCAGACTACGAGGCTTTGCAAATTGTTGACCAACACACGGAGACATATGCGATTAGTTATATCGATGATGAGGGTGATGTGGTGTCCATCACTTCTGACAGCGATTTGAAGGACTGTGTCAAGGTGAACAAGGACTTGAAGAGCAGTAAGGCTGACTTGTACCTCCACAGTCCACACGAAGCGGCTTTAGTAGAGTCGTTAAAGCGGCAAGGCCATAGCGCACAAGCAATCAGCAGAGACTATATCCCCGGGGTCCCAAATTATGCGCTTGCGTCTGGTATATTGTGTGGGATTTCTGTCGTTGCAGCCGTCATGATCGCCTCGAACAAGAGGTAAAACTACTAGTCCAAGCTGCTTCGTCGATTCTACAACCTACTGAAATTTTTCATAACACTAATCTTTTATTTATTTACATGCTCATACTGACATATGTATTACTCTTTTAATTTCCCAAAGCCCGCTTCTTTAAGTCTTCGAAAAACTCTGCCTGATCCTTTTCATTGCGCTCGACGTTTAAATAAATGTTCAGTTGCTCCTCAAAATCCTCCGGCCTCAATACAATTGCGTTTGCGTTTCTCTCGTTCGACCACCGGTGAGTAATTTGCTTTTGTAATGACTCGTATAAATACTCGACATCGTGGGCTCTGCTGATGGTGTGGTCCGCGATATCAAAGCCTAGCATTTGCTGAACTCTCTTCACAAATGCGAATCTCTTATGCAAGTCACTGAGGCTAGTTTCAGAATAAGCGCTTGGCTTGATTTCTGACCCGTGACTCTCTAGATATGCTTTGTTTATAGCATCTGCCACCATTTCCTTGGTCACTGACGCCTCGATGTCCTGTGCACGCACGAGCGTCTCTTTCCATTGCGTGATTACAAAACCTGGAATATCACTTTCTGGATCAAATGGCTTGTGAGACGGAGAGTTTTGCTCGTTCAAAATGATGACTTTTGAGCTTGGGTCGACGGCATATTCATCTTGTTTCTCGATGAGCTCTTTAGTCTTGGACTCTCTTGCTCCAAATATGTTTTGCAAGAATGTGGCGCGTGAAGAGGACGCAAAAAACCTTCTACCTAGACTTTGCCCCAGGACACGGATAGAGATCATTTTGTGTAGTCCAGCAGCAAATAGTGGCTTTCGCTTACGTTGATAATTCTACGAGCTCGCTTCTCCATCCAGAAAAAATCTAGACCGCGTTCCGAGGTGCAGTACAGAGGCCTGAAAGAACGGCTTGAATAAAATTTCAATTTTGTAGTAAACACACCCTAAAGAACAATTCGTTGTCTTTTTTCTTTCCTCTCTACTTTCTTCCTCCGCAGCCTAACACGAGCCTTTGCTTTGAGTCGCTTTGTGGCGTTGTATCCCAATAGGGCCACCACCGCTAATACTGCGACAATTCCCAGATCAGACTTTATGCCATGCTCGAGAGATTTCGCACCCACTGGCAATCGGGAGGTCCCTTCGAACGCCATGTGATACGGCTGCCTCAAAGTTTCCCGCTTCGCATTCGCTGTTTGTGTTGGTGCATTGAAGATTGGGGCCGTATTTGTTTGAGAGCCTGTTGCGCTGGTAGTTGGAGTAGCCGTTGGTACTATTGCTGACGATACAGACACCGTCACCTCACCCTGTTCGCACCACCCTTTCACTGGTATACAATTTATGTACTTGCACCACAGACACGTCTCCTCGTTATTCTCCTCTTTTTTGGATTTGAGGTTTCTTGTCAAAAGAGCAAAATAGACGATTGCAAGAGCCAAGCTGGCAACCCTGGCAGCTACCCAAGCAGCCACTTTCCAAGCAACTTTATTCTTAAACTTGCAAAATGGATTCCAATTATCGATGAAAAGTTTCCACGTCGAGGCGGTTGGATCATAGGTGTAAATGCCATCGATATACACAAATGACGGGTCTGGAAGAAGTAGGATGGATGTCAATATGCCCATGCAGAAGCCACCTATATGTGAAAAGTTGTCTAGCCCCGGGAGAAGTCCGAGGACAAACGACACGACGATCTCCAAGATCATGATAAAAATGAACGTTTTGTACCGCTTCGTTTCATAGATGTTTGTGTTTTTCGTCCCACAATAGATGAATAGAAGGAAATTCGCTGCAATGACCCCAAACAAAGACCCGGAGGCACCGGTGGAGGCGACCCCATTTGGAGAGAAGTTTGCCCCAAGAAGGAACCCGGAGACTCCACTCGAGATATAGATGATGCTGTATTTGAGCCAGCCTATGGCGCGTTCGATCGCCACTCCCATTGTCAATTGCAACACCATATTGAAGAAGATGTGCAAAATACCAGCATGCAAAAAGATGGGGAGTACGATTCTATAAAACTGGCTCGGTAGAAAGCTGTTGTCTATGATCGGCACCCCAGTCATGCCGCAAAGCTCGCTCAAATTGCAAACGTTCGTGTCTGTAGAGGTCGAGTTAGGGCACGGGAAACTAATCGAAGTGTCCAGAGTTACGCCCAGAATTTTGTGCATACATGGAACATACCGTGCGCCCATATTGATGAGAACGTAAGTGGAAGGGCCGAGCATGGGATTGAAATACGGCTTAGTCTGGAAAGGCGAGCCGGTCCAGATACCCATTTTCACCAATTCCACAATAAAGACAATCACCTGCGCAATAGTCACGAGAATCGTGAACCACGGAAGCTTGGTATAATGTAAGCGGGGAAGACGACTCGCGAGCTTCCTACGATTTCGCTCCTCACGTACCATGTGTTTGTCTAGTAGATATTTCTCACTCTGTGCCTCGTTTTCATTCATAAATACGGCAGCATTATGCTCAGGTACAACTGAATAGCCTTGCTGGCTCGGATACTCGGAGTTCTGAAACGGATTTGATGTTTTCTGACTTGAATCATGTGACTGAAAAGGGTTCTGCAGAACATGTGCGAGCTCATACAGCTCTGCTGAATAATTTGTGCTGTACTTGCGATTCGGACTCAATAGGTCCAGCAGGCGATCGTCGATTGGAAGTTGATTGTTGAATACATGAGTCGTTCTCGATCCATTATCTATGGGAGAGTACGGCCTCGTTCTTGTATTTTCTGTGAAGGGCATACTTGGGAGAGGCTTTGTCAGATCATCTCTTGAACTATTGACACTGGGCAGATACAAAAGAACGCTCTTAGAGTCTGCATTGCCCACGAACTTGTCTCTGAACTGAGACATAAAGATTAAGTCAAGCTGTAGATGGAGGATAAAAAATGTTTGTGCTTTACACGGAAGGCGGGAACTATCGAGGGCGTTTGTGGGGTCTGTTTTTCACGGCTCGATCGGGATGTTCTTCTTATACGAATTTTTTTTTCTGTGTCGCCAAATACCTTACTATAAATAGAGGTCCAGGCAGCCCAGGCTTAGACGCGAGTTATCAAGATGACACGCGCATCACAAGCTTTCCACGTAGCGGCTAAAGACAACAGGGGCAGTGCGGCGACTCTGGAAATGATACGATGCCACAGATCCAACACAATTTCCAGTTGGGAAAACAAGCATCATCAACGAACGATTGAAAAGAATTGTTGCCAATTGCTTATTTGGAGAATTTGTCAAACCAATGCTCGGTATTCATCAAATTTTACGAGTCGGTTAGCCTCAGTGTGGGGAAAGGCATCTGCACATGGACGCCCGCCTGGCTTTTCCTTCACTCTGATTTGAAAATTTTGAGACAATGGGTTTTGCAACCTCATTCAAGATTAAGGCCATTGATTTAAAGATATTCATGAGGATCACGTACGTAAAGTTTTCATTTCGGATTGACTGTTCTTTGATGATCGTTCAGGTCCTGGAAAGTGTGGCTACAGCAGAAAAGCGAGAACGAACCTACATGACTCACGGGTTGTGTTTTTGAGCCCCAATCTTCTACTATGAACGAGTTAAACCAACTAAAATGAGCGAGATAAATCAACTAAAATGAATGTTGATATTTTTTACTTGAACAAGTTGGCGTTCGATAATGGGTCCGCTTTCAATACCTGGTCTCTCAACTTGACCTTTCTGTCGACAGCAGCATTGGCACGCGAACGTGCCTGTTCCGCGGCCTGTTGCTTGACCTGCGCTCTTGCAAAGTTTGGCGACACGTACTGTTTGTTTTCGTATATCTTAGGTCCGCCGAAAGAGCCTTCCAAAATCGTGATCAACGTCATCACGAAACGAGGTCCGATCTCTACCAAGGACAAAGAGTCCGCGTCGACGTTGGCGAGATCGGACTCCTTGAGCAGCTCGGTCTCTGAGATTTGGTAGTTCCTCACCCAAATTTTGTTGTCTACTATGGAAAACGTCATAACGTGGTCCACAAAAGGTTTAGACTTTCTGGCGTTTGGCGGAACTCCAAATGTGTGTGTGAACATCTCTTTCATGAGTTCGTGGTGAGCAGAATCGGTGAAACTCTTGTCGAAACTGAGAATCGGGCGGGAGCCCTTCAAGCAATTTCCGGTGAAGTTGAGTTCATCCAATGTATGCATGTTTTGGATGTAGAATTTCAATGTAGGTCCGTTTGGAGGTTTCGAGATCCAAAGATAAAGATCCTGATGCTTTCTCGCCTCGAAAAAAAAAACGTTGTTGCAGTTGTACAATTCAGCAACTTCATTGAGTTGCCACAAGTTTTTTTTGGAGTCGAATTTGGGTTCCTTTCTGGCATGAGGCATCAACTGAGTCAAGTCATTGATCAAATGGCGATGTCTGTAGGTGACACCGCGAGATGAGATGACCAATACCCGCTGACGGTTTATGTGCTTTGTCTTTTCAGATGTGTCTTTGGAAGTCTTTGACTGTAAGGCTTTGTAGATTGCAGACATTTTTTGCGTTTGTTGTTTGTCTCGTAGCTCTTTGAATTGTAGGCAGTAATTTTTTTGAAGTGAGTGTTTCCCGATGAGGTTTGGTATACAGGCAGGCCACCGCAGGGCCATGGGCTCCCACCACCTTGCTTCATACTAGAGACACGCTGTAGGCCAAAATTTTGAAGGCTTGACTACACAACCGTCGGTTGAATATTTGAGAAACCGACAATGATGCACTGGTTAGCCTCTATATTGTAGAACAAAATACTGCGTATTTTTGTAAAGCTTCGTTTGTCATTTGTCTACAAGCACATTGCGCCAGAAGAGTCAGTTATGATTCTCGAGTTTGAGCGAACTGCTTCTTGAGAGGAATGCAAATTGATGATGCTTTCAACAGGCGTCTAGGTAGCTAAGTGCCCTCAAACTAAAAAATCAGGCACCTTTCTGCACGCCTGATCTTTAAGAATGGCTCTTGAGCTGCGATTGTCAAAGGCTCGGAGGTTCTACGCCAAATATAGTGAAGGTTTTTCATTCGTCTATGTACTTCTGCGTCATTCTTATAACTGACTAGTGCTTCTCAGCGTGCTTGGCCAAAAAGTCCTTGACGAACTTTTCCTCCTCAGATGAGGCAGCGTTGATAGGAGGGTGCACAGGTTTGGCTGGTCCCCATGGCTTTGGGGCAACAACAAAGACCACTGCGCCCAAAGTGGCGAGGGCCAAGATGTTAGGTTGCACGGATCTACCAAGAATAGTGTAAGCAGCGCCCATTGTTGATAAGAAAATAAGTTGTAGGTCTGAGTAGGTTCGTTTGGTGAAGGTGAGAACGACCGCGTAAATGATTGGACGCACACTATGCAGGCATTTGCAACATGTATCAAGACGGGTCCTGGCAGGTCCCGAGTCTGACCGCAGGATTTGGTTTGGGAAACATAAAGACAAGTAGAGAACCTTTCAGTCCATAAGCTTGATTTCGGGGACTTTTCACATTCTCGTTCATGTCGTCTGACTGCGTTGGGTGCTCTCATACGTTGCCTTCACCCAAAGTCTGCGAGATTATGATCACTCTGTGGATGCGAATCGATGAGTTCTTCAATCCACGCTATGTTGATTTCAAAGTTCTTGTTATTCGACCCTAAGTATAACAGATACTTACCAAGCACAGCAATGCAAGAATTGTTTTTGAGATCCCGCTTCACACATCCAATTAGCAGTGGCGCGACGCCTTGTATTAGATTATACTGTAGCTTTCGATCGCCGGGGCGCGCCGCGGCCTGGGGCCATAAAAAGATTAAGTCCGATACAAGACCAGCAGCTTCTTGTCTGCTGGGCTTCGGCTTAATGAGACAACGTCACCCATCTGGGCTGTGAAAACATACTATTGTGATGAGGCTAGGGTTTTTCATTAAGCTTCGTGTGTGTTTACGAAGACACTTTGACTTTGGTGTAAAACGACACGGCGAACAATTTCGAGTAATTCTCAGCTTTCCCACGAATCATAAGCCTCATCTTCAGTGGCCGTGAAGCTAGTGATTTGGGAATGTAATTGCACTACCGCAACGGCATACATAGCACATATCGGTCTTCAATGATTTATCGAGCCCAAAGCAAACCAAAAGTCGAAGTTTTTGAAAAAAAAGCTTTGGATATACAAAGAACGTAGATTCATGGTTGGCTCTCAAATATTGTGCCAGCCGCTTCGGCTCGGCTCTGAACTTGTCTCAAAGACCCGCGCCGCACCTGCGCCATGATCCCCAGCGCACACATGGTCAACACGGCGATCTCGTTCTTAATCTATATATCCCCTCACGTTTCTCACATTAGTCCTCCAACTTCCGCATAAAGCTCACCACGTTTAACTTTGTCAGGGTTCTCAAAATAACGCTCCTTCAATTTGAAACCTTTGTTGGCTCATCCGGCCATATCATATTAGGGATTTTGCATCACGCCACGTCAGCTTGCACGCATAGAGCGCATTCTCCCTAATTTCTCACGACGACACTCGAAAATTCAGAGTGCTTCATCGCTTTTAACCAACCTAAAAGATTGTTAGCGCAAGTCGTGACTGGGCTTCAAGACCTGAGTACTTTCTGTCTTGACAGTCTCAAGTGGTATTCATCTTCAGCACTAAGAAGAAAAGGCCATTATTAATTTGGTCGGCAAGCCGTGAGCCTCTAATTTAATTATCTCAGGATGTCTGAGCTAGGCCCGAGCTTTATCCAGGCCTTGACCTGTCGACTCGATGCTATTCTACCCCATCGTACAGGGCATTCTTTGGCGGAAGTCGAGCTCGATTCCCAGTTCATAATCACCACAAACCTCATTTTGAAGAATTGCAAGCCGAATGAATTTAACGGCAACCAAAGCTTCTTTTCTGAGCTTCTAAACGGCATGATTTCTATTGTGGAGAGGCTAAATATAGACTCTGTGTCTCAGAAACTCTTAGAACGGAACTCAAATGTCTTGGCGTCAACGGTGATTCTCACTCGGCTTTTGCGTTTGATAGCGATCACAAACTGGGACCCGGAACGAAATTACTGTCTGAAAGAAGACCTGTCTCTAGACGTAGGTATCAAATTTGACATAAAGTCATGCGCCACCGAAAGCGCATTTGAACTCTACGCTCACAGACAACCGCCTTTAGTCCAAATTGAGGCAGAGCATGTACTTGAAGTCCTCTTCACTTTGATCTCCCCGGAAGTCAACAATCGAGGGCTATCGGAGATTCGCAATTACAAAAGTACACCCCGAGAAGTTGATTACAGTGTAACTTCGCAACTCAACCTACTGCCGCAAGAACTTCGATCTGAGATCCTTGAAATCGACTCGAACATTCTGACAGTATTGCGCTATATCGCTGCTTCAAATTCAAACGACTATGCAAATTTCATTCAGCTAAAATTATTTTCATATGTGACTCGTGGCGAAAACATTCCGCTCGCTGCGCTCCAGCGATATGCTTGCCTGTTGATGTTCATCTATTGTACTCCGGAAAGTACCAGCTTGTATTTGAAACGTGTTTACAGTGCGATACCCTTTATTCGCTTGCTGACATGGAAACAGTTGTTCCTCCATTACGAGTCGATGAACCTACGAACACAGTGTATCAACAGGCCTGATTTCTACTCGACTGTTATTTATGCAGGTAGTTCTGCCGAGCAAGCGTGCAAAACTATATTTGACTACATCTCTACTGCTTTTGAAAGCGAATCTAATACGAGCATGTCATTGTTTTCTTGGTATGTGGCATTATGTCCCTCGGACTTTGACGAGTTTTTACGAAAGTCCGCGAAGATCAAACAGGTTTTCAACAAAAGAACAAAGTTCCTCAATACAATCATAAGAGATTCTCAAGCAGGAACAAATTTAGAATCTTTCGAGTCCTTAATCAACATCTTTTTGATAGGTTCGCTACTGCCAGACAACATAAGTGGGGTCAAGAGGTTCAGCACTAAGTTTCTCGACGAGACGTTCATCAACTTATCAAAGATGCGCCTGAGATCCTCTACCGAATTGCTTCTGTCTCGATTCAGAATACTACATCAAAAGCTCTTCGCTGCGGCAATTGCCATAATGCCAGAAAAATTCATCCCGCATTTTGTTCGCGAGTTCCAGAAACGACACATCCACCAGAATGATACATTTTTGGCAAGCTCCAGCGCTCTCGATTCACGGGATCTTTTGGAAGTAATCATGGCATTGTCCAGTCACAACAAATACAAAGACAAATTTGATCTTATCATGACGCACATCAGCCCAACAATATCAAACATAATGCACTGCTGTGCTCATTTACTCTCTCAAAATAGAGGCGCAACAAGCAGTCTACGTGTATTCATAGACGATGAAATCGAAGACTCGAACAGCTTCGAGCGCTATTCTAGCCGTTCTCAAGCCTGGCCTAAGCCTCAAGATACTGCGCTCTCCGGTGTCCAGGTAACGTTGATTATGGAGATACTTAGACTTACGCTTGATATTTATACCGAAGGTTCACGATATTTCTTGCAATTTGAGTTCCAGAATAGGGACAAAAGCCTAGATCAGAAGGTTCATGAGATGCGTGTATTTGCAGACGCTGTTTTCGGTCCCTTGGGTGTTGCGATTAGTCTCCCCGATATACAAGCCAAGAGTATTTTTAAGTCTGCTTGCAAATTATCCATGAAGTTGTTGCAAACCGGGAATGCAAAAGACTCAACCGATGAAATTCACTGCATCGCTAATTTCATATCCCAAAATGTGATACGCTGCATTTGCAAAGTCATTGGGAATCTTTCATACCCGGCATTTAAAGAATCTTTCATCTTCCTCAAGACATTTCTTCTGGAGAAATTTGTATCGCCCACCAGGGCACAAAACAATGCATTTTACCAATGTGAAGAGGCCCACACCGGATGCCAAAGCGTTTGCACTTCTTTAGACAAATTGTTGATGCTTTGTTTATGTACACATGACATTCAATTTTTCAGCTTGCTCAAACTTTCTATTAGAGCGCACACATTCGAGGCAAGTGCCACAAAAAATCGGTTCAATTGTTTTCATGATTCATTAGCAGAATCTTTTGGCGGTGTAATGGGTGATGACATTGTATTTACGGGCTTCGTCTCACTTCATAAAAAATTCAAGAAGATATTGACTGACTTTGAGCCAACAAGAGGGTTGTACGAAGCCTGGCTCACGGTTTTTGACAGATGGGAAAAGATGGTTGTGAATGTCACCGAGACGACTGATGAAAGCTTTACATTCAAGCACTACACTGAGTTTTTGGCTACCACTTCTATTTGCTTTTTGGGCGATCTGTTCGCCAAGAGTGGACTCGGATCTCAAGAATCGGCTACCCGCGTTATATCCTCGTTTTATGATAAAGCAGTGTCTTTGCTCAGTAGCGAAAAACTTTTCATCAGAGTTGTGATTCGGGAAGCGCTATCCGGTGAGGCCCATCCTCAAATTTATCAGCTAATTCACGAAAAAATCATGTGTCTTTTGAAGCTTCTCAAAGACACTCATAAAGTGTCTGGTGATTCCATTCTTTTTTTCGAAGAGGCAGTCTCGATATTCACTGCCATTCTCAACATAAACTCGAATGGCGCATTCGTTTTGGCGGCATTGTTACCAGAGAAAATCGAGATATTTTTTGACTATGTTGATATCGTCCCCAATCCAATCGATCAAATAAAGTTGAAGCTTCGTTTGTGCAAACTCGCATCTGTTATATCAGGTCTGCGAGAGAAATTTGGAATATCAGGGGCTTACAAACTAAGAAATAAGCTAGCGAAAATTGCTGCCGAGTGGCTCGATGCAGCTGTATCTTCCGGCACTGGATCATCCTTGGACTCATCTGCCATAACAAACCCTAATGGGAGAACGTCTGACACTGACTTCTTGCAGATAGAGCTTGCCACTGAGTGTGCAAAAAGTTTTGCATTGCAACTACAATCTTTGGTGTTGACTGTTCCTGATGGTACCAAAGAGTCGAATTTTGAGCATGCCCGAAGCCTAGTGTTCTCAGGCTATTTTTCCATCTTCTATAAGATCTTTGAAAAATTCAATGGTAGTGATCCCTCCCCATTGATGATCAAATCTCGATTCAAAATACAGACGATTACGGATCACGTGCTCCGAGCGTTTTCAAGCGTGCTAAGAGCTAATGTCGGAATAGGTTTGGAATTTGCTCTACCTTTGGGGTATCACGAGAATGAGAGGATAAGACCGATTTTTCTCGAAATATTTGCAACTACTCTCTCTGCAGGCGAATTGAAACTCAAAGAAGAGGAATTTCCAGAAGAAAAAATAGATCGGTTATCCGAGATAGTCGGTGTTTTTGGTGCCGCTGCTCAAGTCGCCTCTCCAGCTGAGCACAACCTTTTGGCAACCTCCTTGAATGGAATATTTGGATACACCAAACGATTGGACGAGTTATTCATCACGCTATTGGAGGCTGAATTACAAAGCTTAAATCGAGCATCTGACATATTTCGCGGAAACTCCACATTGACGCGGCTAATGTCAATCTTTGCAAAGGAGTATGGAACCCCCTATCTAACTGTTGTTTTGCGGCCCTTTGTCGAGGAAATGGTTGACAATAATGTGACTTTCGAGGTTGAGAAGGAAGAAAATGAAGAAGACGTTGACCTTTTTTTGAAATACCTTCGCAAGCTTGTGAAAAGTGTGGTCAACTCGATCTCTTGGGTTCCTGAAACTTTTAAATTCATCTGCTTCGAAATCCGCAAATGCGTCAGGAAAAAATTTGATGACGCCTCTCTCATCGCTGTTGGGTCTTTTTTATTTCTCCGATTCTTTTGCCCAGCAATAGTGAGCCCTGAATCTTTCTTCGATTTAATGGAAGTCAGTCCAAAGGTCAAAAGATCACTTATGCAAATTGTCAAAACAATTCAGTACATGGCAAACGGATCAATTCAGAATTTGAAATGGGCCTCTCTTTCAGGCAGATCAGAGGAGATGAGCGCACTCAGTGCTGAAATATTCGATTTCATGTCAGAAATAGCCGCAAGAAGAAGTAGCTCACATTACGTGTTTCATAGAATCACATTGAAGCCGCTCACGTGTTTGAGATATTTCCACAAGTTTTTCTTCACCTATTTCATTGAAATCCGGCACAATTATCTAATCGAAAATCTCTCATCTCACAGAGATACTCTTCAGCAAAGAATGCGAATGTGGAAAAGGCTCGATCAGCTAATGAGCGAGCTTGGAAATCCGAAGCCTTCAATTTCCTTACAAGGAACAAAATCCTACAAAAGCATCGATGTTCAGTCGAATCTAGGAAATTCACAATTCACTGAATTTATGGCTAAAATGTCTGCCAAAAACATCGAAACTTCGATCGAATCCCCAATCATTACTAATCGCGTCTTTCATGATGGCACACCTGTGGTTGTCATTACATTTCGTCATATCAAAGAAATTTCCTATGATGTGAGTACATTGGCCTACCTTTTATTGGAAAATGTGAGTCAAATTTGGGAAAAACAGTTTTATTGTGTCATTGATTTGACCCAATTTTATTACATGGGAATTATCGGAAAGAACTTCTCCAGCTTGTTGCAAACTTACGCTCCAAAGGTGTACTTTACGAACTGTAAAAGAACTTACTACTATAACTTACCAAGAGGGGCGCATTTATCAATTATCGACTCATGGACAGATTTCCGGTCCCAAAATGGCTCCGAACAATCAATCTATCTTTACACGGAACAAGATAGCCCCGAAATGATTGAGTCGATTTGTCTAAGCAAGGCCACCTTGGCGATACCCCTCGATGTGAAAATTGTATGCAAGCTGTGCAAGCTTTATGATGAGGCTACAGGGGAGTTACTTGATGTTGTTTTCCGCCTCGGGCGACTGTGGCTTCTGATATGGTTCGAAAGATTTGAATTGAACCGGGCGTACAGCGCTAACAAAACTGTGGCGCCTGTTGAGGTTCTCAGACTTGCGGATCTTGTGAAATTCGAAGTATCCAATAAGAGCGGTGAAATCAACGAATTCACTCTTTCTCTCAATAGATACAACTATCAGGTCACTTTGGTGACGCCTCAAAGAGAAGAAATTCTCAGATTTTTGTATCTTTCCAAGCTTCGCTCTTCAAAGCTAGAAAGAAGCCATACCTCGATCGTTCAGCAAGCTGAATATGAGCAATCTCAAAGGTTCAGCTCCATCGCTACATTGCTGTTTCACGGGTTGCTTCAGAGCAATGGTGACGTACGCATTGCTGCATCCAAGTTGTTGAAGTCTTTCACGTCCTACTACGATATCACATTCGACTCTTCGAGCAGGTTGTTTGGCAAAGTCTCGTTCGCGATTGACATGACTGATTTTGTTGTGTCGTACTCCTCAAAACTTTCTCGTCAATTTCCAAAATACTCTCATGAGTTTTTCAAAACCTTTTTCGCAAACTTTGACAAGTTCTCGTCTCGCTCGAAAATTTCCGGGATCATGTACATCTCGCCTTGGGTCGTTAATCTTTACGAGCAAGTATCGGAGGAGATCGATTGTGTCGAGAAATTGTCTTTTGTTGTGCGTCAATTGTGCAAGATAACAATTAACAATCCCGCGATTCTTTCATTGATGAAAGAATACATCTGGAAAAAGCTTTTCAGTGACATGCGTATGACAAAGATCCTTGTCGATGAATTGATCGTCATAGCAATGGAAACAGAGGCAGAGAGCGATGATTGGAACCTAGTCATCTCCGTTTTTCACCCAAGTGTGGAGTTGTGCGGAGAGCTCATTTCCAAACTTTATGGCTGCATCTACAATACCAAATTGGATGATCTGATGATGATGATCCAAAGCAGAAAATTGGAGATGGCTATTTTAGTGAAAATTTGCTCGTCGTTGTTTTTTGACTCTTACGTTTATGGATCGTTGTACCTACTGGACGTCTTTCTATTTTGCACGCTCTTTATTGACAGGCCTGATCTTGACTTCGGACATGACTTACAAAGTCTTGTATTGAGCACTATCCAGTCATTTGCAAGTAAATCTCTGTTACAAGATGATCAGGTTGTCTTGATTAACGAAACAGTCGAATTTTTTAGCAGTCAGAGAGCCAAGATGTTGTTTGGATTGACTACTAAAGAGCGTGGTATTCGCGTGGAGTTTTCGCAAAATTATGAGCGATCTTTGTCCTTTGAGCATTTGTGTGACTACCTCAATAACTTCCTTTCAAAAATTGGCTCAGCTGATGACAAAAAGTTCTGGGTTTCAAGATGGGCATCATTATCAAAGGATATAGCATTTAGTGATACCTACTTCCAAATGAGGGCGTATACAGTTGTTTGCACGTTGGCGCGCTCCGGAATCAGTGACTCTGTCGGTGGTCGAGTGATGGAAAAACTCACTGGGGAGCTATTTGATGATCCCGCGTCATTTTTCGAAGGCTCCGTATGTTTGCTCAGGTTGATGCAAGGTTTAGCCAGCGATTCGGTACACTTGCCTCTTCTTGTCTGGGTTGTTGCTGGGGCGATACTTCTGGAGTTTCCAGTCAATTATCAAGCCATGATCTCTGCATTGGGCATGAGCTTCGAAAAAATGATAGAGGATAAAGTTTTCAACGATAAGGTTTTTGCGATCAAGTCCAGCTTGGATCCCTTGCAAAGCCAATTTGAGCTGATGGTGAATATCAAAATTACCCGCAAAAATTATGAGTTTGTTTTTCTTTTCATGATCTGCAGAGGTCTTACTGTATCGCAAGCGAGGCACACGTCGATAATCACCATGAGGAGAATCTTAATCAAAAAAGGGCTGTATTTGGAAACCATTATAAAACCCACAAATGCAAGCGACTTCACTCTTGCCTTCATTCTCATATACTACGTTTCGGTCCCTGATTCAACTTTTCGCAACATGTTAGTCGAAATTGGCCTTGAAAATACTCCGTCGACATCACCTGGTAAAGATAATATTCCGGATTTTTTACTAGAAGGTCTATGTTCCGGTTCTGATATGTGGGACTCTGCCTTCATTTTGGCTGCTCATGTCTTTTCTGGTGACTGTGAACAAATATATCGAAACAACTTTGTTTCACTCTTCATAAAAGTTCTTGAAGTTCAGCGAGATTCAGCCTTGAAGGTCTTTCATATCATTGAGTTCAAGTTGCGAGACATCTTCGTAGATGCCGCTCCAAGCTCCATAACCGATTATATCTCCAAAATATTTATGGACATAGTGAGAGACAGGGATTACAATCCACAATTTTGGAAGAGGAAAGAGATGGCTCTAGTTCTGAGTATAGGGGTCGGCAATGTTCAGGGGGTGCATAATCTTGAGCTGCTCAACGAAGCCTCTGAGTCCATCGATCGCATGGCAATTGTGAGACAGTTGTCTTATCGAAATTTGTGCAGCCTTATGGAAGGACTGAAGCTTGAAAAGTATTAACGACTGCTGAGCTCCATCGCTGAAATTCTTTTCTTTCTCGATTTAAAGTAAATAAAGTTTACTTCCACACAGTGTGTTGTCATTAGATGCATAATTTTATTCCGGTAAATACAGAAGTTACCTGCTGAAATGAGCTTCCATTTCTTTTTGATGGAGCCGAAAAAGTGCCATTGTAGCTTGGGCATCTTCAACTGACGAGTGAGCTTCGTTCTGAATCTGGAGTTTTAAGTATAACTGACAAAGTTTTCGAAGACTCGGGGTCTTTCCCCCATTTTGCTTCCTGAAAGCTGGATATCTCGACGTATCACGAATAAGGTGTCTCGGTATACAAAGTCCAAGACACTTAAGATCATTATTCACAGCGTGGCCCACGATGACTTTCTCGTGTAGTAGGTCTTGAACTCTCTCCCTTGCTTCTTTGGTTGCAATCGCTTTCTTCATGTGGTGAGGCGTAACTCCAGACACCCATGTCCTCCAATTCGTAACATGACCCTCAGGCCTCACGTATGTGTCTAGAAGTACCACCCCAAAATAGTTGATTACAGACACTCGGGCAAGAGCCGAGCTGTCGTCCGAACCTACGCCAACAAACTCACAATCGATAGCTATATACTTTCCAGGGGCGAGTTTCTTTTTGTTTGTAAGCTCCACTGCTCTAGCCGCTGATCCGGGCTTGATTTCAAAATGAGAATACGGCTTGCAAGTCCAGAGCGCATACTCCAATGGCGTGAGTGATTTTGTTGAGCTCGGAGAAACTACATTAGCGTTCTTTTTGAGCTTTGATGCATCTTTCTGCTGAAACTTGTGTCTTTTCCCTGAGTTCTTACTTCCGGTCACCCGCTTTTTAGCAGAGTCTATTCTGGTGCTCAATGATTTCCAGTTCAGCGAAAGGTTCATGATTACTGTTTCGAGTTCAAGAGGTTCAAGAGGTAAAATATGTGCGAAGCGTGCATTCTCCAGTTATCTTAAGGCATCTCTCGATCTATTCTGCTGCGCAGTCTTCGATTCTAGGGATGAACTGATTTTTAACCTCTACGAGTTTAAATCACGATGATCAATAATCTCTTATTCCTTGCATGGAACTTCTAAATCTACATGAGCGAAACTATTATCTTGAATGACTGTACGTACGCTCCAGCTATATCACCCGAAAGAGGACGCATTGTACAATTGTAAAGCCCACCTTATCTTTTCAAAGATCTCATCGCATTGTGTGATGGTTTCAGCTTCAAGATCATACTTCTTTTTTATAACTGTCTCTTTTCCACCCGCATCACCGTTTTTCTTGACCACGATTTTGAAGTGTGTAGGGCTCTTCCCTTCCTTATACAGCTTGAGCTTTATGATTTGCGAAATGTGAAATGAGCTCGTCTTCAACATCGTGTCATTGTAAAATTTCGAATAGTTGTAATGATGCAAGTAATGGTGATGACTTTGCGTGCCACTTTGGCTAGCTCCCGAGATAGAGTGATCATTGTAGTTCGAATTCCAATTTGTGTCATCCGTTGGCGCCAAGTGGACATACTCGCCATCGATGATGAGAGATTTCTCGATCCGATAAATCAAAGGTGCTTTTTTCCTGAATACTCTCCATTTGCAATAAAATGTGTTAAGACTTGACGGGAGAGTAGCTGCAGCACCGCCTGTCAAGTGACCGATGTTAGACGCAAAGCTCAATTTGGTGTGGCGAGTCAGTTTTTGTCCATTAGATGTCATTGGAGTTTGAGGTTCGTGAGTATCGCCATTCCTATATTGATCAAGAGCTTTTTGTGTGCTCTGACGGCTATCTGCACCTAGTGAAGCCACAGGAGGCGTGATCCCACTTTGGAAATATGCAGATGAATTTGGAGTGATACTCACCTCCTGGAAAGACCTTCTTTTATCTTTCACATCTAGCATAGATCGTATAACATTCTTCTTGACCGGCTCCATCTGGAAAAAGCTGACATGAATTTCGGAGAGATGCTGCACGTTTTGCAAAGTTATGATACGACCTTTTATCTCGGGCCCTTTCTCGTCTAATAGGGATATGTCATCAATGCTTTCGCGTGGCGATGCTTGAAAGCCTGAAAGCCTGAACTGCGTCGAATCGACTTGATATTGCCTGCAAATCAAGTCTAGTAGCTCTCCTACTTGCATCTTCGAAGCAACGAAAAAACTTATGACTTTACTAGTTGAAGGGATGTTTTTCACTTTCACTTCAATACTGTTGCCGTCCGGAGGAGCCAGGTTCCATCCTGTGAAATCTTTGCTGCTTTGGTTCTGTACACTTCTGGACTTCTCCTCGAAAAGATCGAGGTTCTGCTTGAACTCAAGTGGTAGTGGTGATTGTCTCTCGTTCTGCGATATTTGTGCTTGCGAAGAGCTTTTGCACAATGCTAACTGTTTCGGGTAATTATAGGATGAGAGCAAGCGATTTCTATCAAGAACACCGAAATTTGAATCGTAGAGCTCGCCATCTTCGTCCGTGAGTTCCAACCTATAGTGATTTGGGTTGAAGGAGGCTTTGAGCTCCTTCGCCTTTTTTCCGTTTTCGAGTTTTGAAATTTCAAGAAGAATATACCCAATACAATGAAAGACGGTCATGTTACCAGTCACAGATAATTTGGCTAAAACTGGCTCGGTCTCTGGAGGAACAAATATGCTAATATCAGCCTTTCTGACGCCTTCAGCAATATTTTCTCCGCTATATGAAAAAAAGGTCAAGGGATTAGCGTTGGATGACACATGCCTCGTCTGAATGATCGAACTTAGATTAGAGAACCTGGACTTTTTATCTTGCAAGTCGGACTCCGGCACTTTTGGAAAGCTGACGGATTCGCGTCTGCGCACAAGAGACATAGTCTTGTTAGCCTCCAGATTTCCTAAATCAAGGCAGTTTTTGTTGGCCTCCAGAAATTCGTTAAAGCCACCAAGCTTCTTAGCATAAACAGACAGTCCAATCTCAAGTCCTTGCTTAGTTCTTGCTCGAGAATTGGATGGTAAGATTGGGGGCTTAGGAACTGTGTAGTCATACAAAATGTTAGGACTGTTGCCTATGATCGAGTCGGCATCTATATCTGTAAAGGCGGAATCGACGGACTTCTCAAAAGACTCAGCGTCATCTTGGCTTATCTGTTCCAAAGTTTCCATTTCATCACTGACGAAATTGTCTTCATCAGTTAGGCTTTCATTCAGAAAGCTGTCCAGATCGGAGTATGGATTGAACTCGTCCACCGCTGGCACAGAGTCTGAAGCACTGTCGAATGACTCTGCTGGTGCACTTGACAGGGATTGCAGTAATGTGCTTTGTGAATCACTCCGTAAAGTCTTCAGTTTGTCACTCTTAACGAAAAGTTTCGAAAGAGGGTTCATCATTATCGACGACTTCCGTCTTTCTTTGATGTCAACCAGAGACTCTACAGTTGTGGTTGGCTCAAAACTCGAATCTTGAAACTCGAACAGATTTCGTTTCATGATACTCTCTGCCAATGGTTCCTTCACCTTTGTGAGAGCAGAAATCCTTGACTTTCGCCGCGTATGCAGAACTTTGACGGCGGCACGTGAAGAATGACGCTTGTGATAGCTTAAAGATGCGTCAAGCGGAGCCGTCGATGCCAGTTCTGGCAATTCAACAGGGATAGGCGGACTGGAAGGTCGATAGCCGCCGAAATACTTATCGTTGCAAGTCTCATAAAAAACTCCCAGGGTGAGTGGCTTGATGACTCGCTTCGTCGAGTCAAAGTCGCTTTCGCATGTTGCTAAGCAAAAGGCACGTTGTTGCGCCCTGAGGTGTGAGGGCTCGAAAGGAAACGCCATTGTTCACAACGCGTGCTAAAATAATTTCTGAATAAACCAGTCGTATTGCGCGTGCAACTCGGGCAGTCTATAAAGCCATAACCCAAATAGATGTGATGGGACTTCTGGTGGTATGTTAGTATGAAAAAGTCAAAGCCCAGCGTGGTGAGTTGAGAATATGTAGTATTGAGCTTATCGAGGACAGGCCGGGATTGTTTAGGAGATGGGTGCGGAATCGAGATTGAATGCTCTGTTTAATTGTGCGCCTGATGTGACAACCCCACCCCTGCACATGAGCCAGAATCTACAGTGATTGAGGCTCGGGGCATGTAACAACTCAACCGGTGATATTTCATGGTTTCCTTACGAAAAATTGAAAAGTACAACATGTTTTATTCTCTGTGCTTCCGGATTCACTTTGGAATGTGTATATGTATGCATTGAAAGACAAATTTGTCCAAGTTCGGGATTTCGCACCAATATAGTCCTCGCTGCGGCATGAGGGTGTTGAAGGGCTGCGAATGAACGGGGTCTGAATTCACATCCGAGTGATCTACCATACTGCCTTGGTTTTCCATCAAGCAAGTTGGACGAAGGCAATTTTCAAAATCCCTCTTTGTTTTTGTGTTTTTGCAGCTGTTACATTCACAGGCTAGGAATTTCCCATTGTTTCAACTACTTATATATTTATATATTTATTCGTTTCTTTCTAATGGAATGCTGCTGACTTTTAAGGTAGAGCTTTTAGACTCAAGTGCTTCTTTACCGGAATTTATTTTCAAGACCAGGTCACAGTTGTTGAAGAACTAACAGTCTGTCTTCAGTTTGAGTGTTGTTTTCCTTTTTGCGAGCTTTTGCATTCGTAATTTTTTCCACCCTTCTCCCATTTTGGTAACAAAGCAAACCACTGCATTTGTTAGAAAAAATTAGATGCTCGAAATCAGCTCCCGTAGATAATTGGGCAAACTCCAACTCATATTTCAAGATATGTTTAACATACGTCGGACGAAGGTTTCAAGCCATTAAAAAATATCTTACGTTCACGTGGGAAACGACTGCAAAGTCGACATCTGAAAAACAGAATTCACTGTGAGGAATTGGCTCGGCTCGGGCCGTCGCGCCGCTGCGAAGTGATGTGTCCTTTATTAGCGTGTTTGAGCCGGACGCGCCGAGCGTGGGGCGAAAGCAAACATATGAAGTTATCTGGCGCACGGTGCGTCAGGAGCGTGTTTATGTAAAAGATTCTCCGGTCAAGGGGTCAAAATGCTTCTTCCAGACTATGTAGTATTTAAGTTTCGAAAAGCTTTATACATTCCTTCGTCATCACGTCCATATCCGACAGATTAGGTGGACTATTTTTACCTAGGCTATTTATAGGAAGCACGTAACTTTCGACTGGGGCTGTTGATCGCTCGCTTTCGCACCAGCAGCCCACCATAACAGAGCATGGCCTCCTTGGACTCCATATAGCTCGCTCACCAGCAACATTTGTTCGGGACAAGTATTCCAAGCCTGGTGCCAACAGTAGTGATTCAACTTCCACTCATACATTATTGCACACATACTAAGATTCTCGAGGCCTCAACAATCAGAAACTAAAGAGATATCACCATTTGCCATCTTTCTTGCGTCTGCTTGTCATTCAGTTTCTTTGCTTTATTGTGCCTAGTTCACCGCCGTCTATCGTTGCAACCCACTAATCCGCGGCGTGTCCGTCACCAAGATTCTTGCAGACTTTTTCTATTGCTCGTATTTTGCTTCCTCCTCATAGATTGGTTTCAACAGCTTACCCACGAAAGCTGTGTTTGAACTCACACATCAAAAGACAGAAGAGGGATTGGTATTGCATGTCCAGCCGAATCATACTCTACTCCTGTCATGGTATCTCCGCATTCTTCACGCCACTCGAGTCTCACCAGCTTATCTCACGAGCTCAGTGGAATCTACAAAAGCCACACTAATAAGGATCCTGATGTTACTCAAAATTACTCGCTTGATTCATTAGCAAACGAGCATTCTCGCCATTTTGCCGCCCCGCAATCGGGCTCGGGAATCCTGCAATCTAGCTCCTCTTTCGACTTCACGGTGCCTGATGGACGGCACCAGGCGACAAATTCGTCTTTGAACGTTCTTCTTGACACTCCTGGAGAGGTAAAGAACCTGTTCATTTCGCTGGCTTCGCTCGCAGATGGCTCGAGGAGTTTGGATCCGATTGCTGCGCTAAATGACACTGGCATGGCTACTGATGAAAGCCTCGAACACTACAAAAATCAAGACGAAAAGATAAACGATGGTGAGTGGGCGGGTAAGAGACCCCTTTCAGATGTCTCCACTCCGACTGGGAGTGCTGTCATACGCAGGGCTGTAGAGGATTTCGAGTTTGGCAAAGATTTGGGTGAGGGTTCCTACTCGACAGTGGTGTTGGCCAAAGACAAACTAACTGGCGTGCACTATGCTGTGAAGGTTCTTGACAAACGCCACATCATCAAGGAGAAGAAAGTCAAGTACGTCAATATCGAAAAGCACGCTTTGAACAGATTGAGCCAGACACAAGGCATTATATCATTATTCTTCACGTTTCAAGACACAGACTCTCTTTATTATGTGCTTGATTATGCCGCCAATGGCGAATTATTGGGGCTCATAAAAAAATATGGCACGCTCAATGAAAATTGCACCAAATATCTCGGTGCTCAGATTCTTGATGCGATAAACCACATGCACATGAATGGAGTCATTCACAGGGACATCAAACCAGAAAATATCTTGTTAGATGATAAATTTCGTATTAGAATCACGGATTTCGGCACTGCTAAATTGCTTGAGCGCAAAAAAAATGGCGAGACGGGAGTTGAAGAGGACTATCCTCTTGATGTCCGGGCAAAGTCGTTTGTGGGCACTGCAGAATACGTATCCCCCGAACTTTTGGAAAACAAATACTGCGGCAAACCAGGAGACTTGTGGGCATTTGGGTGCATATTATATCAAATGATTGCTGGGAAACCACCTTTCAAAGCGACGAATGAATATCTCACTTTTCAAAAGATCACCAAGTTGCAATACGCATTCAGCGCAGGGTTTCCCTTAATTCTCAGAGACTTGATCAAGCAAATACTTGTATTACAGCCTTCCAGGAGAGCGACGATCGATCAAATTCAAAGTCATTACTTCTTTCATGACTATGATTTCAAGGACCAAGATCGAATTTGGAACAGCAATATCCCGGAATTAAGTCCCTATAAAATGAACGCCAAATCAATGATGAAAATTCCTTCCAATAACGCCCCCCAAAAAAATGTCATCAAGAAAATAATTAAGAAGACGCATGCAGATCACCTGCCCGTTCAAAAGGGTAAAAGTGAAACCAAGTCTGTTTCCGCGGCTAGTGTTGCTGCTTTGGTATTGAACAAAGATGACGAGTCAACAGTGCCGAAAGAAAGAACACCAAAAGCTGTGCCACAGAGGAAGACTTCGGGTCCTCAGCACGGAACTCCTGAATATATTCCTGGGACTAACATTTTGAGGCCGCAGATCAACAAAATGGCCAGCTACTCTGTTAGCACCTCTACAGCATCGTCAAAAAGTGATAAAGAACTGCTGCGAAGAAATTCATCTAAAGTTTTGGAGGTAACACCGCCCACAGCCGTCGAAGCAGCCTGGCAGCTGTACTTGAGTCCCACCGAGAGAGTCATCAATGTCGGACTGGCTACTATCCGAAAAATGTCATCTGAAGTTTTTGAGAAACGCAACAAGGGATATATTCATGATACTCCGCTTGGATTTATTAACATCTTGCAATCTTCTGCAAATCGGAGTAATTCCCGCTCAATGTTATCTCATGTCGTACAAGGAAATCGGTTGAGAGATATTCTGGGATCTTTCCAGCAAATCAAACCTCAAAACGAGGATGACGCTATCACGTACTATTTGGAAAATTATAGCAATGACTCTGAAAGCTTAGCTGAGGATGAGCCCGAGAAACACAATTCTGTGGCCTCGAACTCCGCGAGAATTGGGAAGTACTTTTTTAAGAAATTGCTTCCTTCTGGCGAGAAGAAACAGGATCTGTCAAGTACATCGACAACCTCTGCTAGTCTGGATGGGGGTGAGAAACACTCAGTCGACCCAATGGACAAACTTAGAACATACACAGTCTTGGTAAGCACTCATGGTCGCGTGTTGTTGTTTCTAAGGGATGATCATAAAGCCGACTTCAAATTGATCTGTGAGATCGGCCTTAATTATCCGTTCATCCAGTTCAAAGAGGTTGTTTCGAGCTCGAGTGCCAAGTTTAGCAAGATCATACCCTCTACGGGCACATTTGCAATTGTCGCTTTGAAGACCGCGTTTGTGTTCGAGACCGAGAAGTACGAGGTAAGCCAATGGACGGAGGCTTTGGCGAAAGCTAAGCTCAATCAATATGAAAGAGAAAAGGAGGCGGAGAGAAAGCAGAGCTTGAGTGAATCGCAAAATTTTTCTCCTAAACTACTTGACGCGCCCACATTTTCGAGCCCAGTTCAAAGACCAAACAATAGACAAGAATCGCTGATTGCACCCAAAGAACAAGCACCTCGACAGCAGCAAAGGCAAACTGCCTCCCCGATTATGGAAACAAAAGACAATCATATTTTCAGAAATAGTGTCAGGAGCAAGGAGAAAGTAAAACGGAAAGCCCCGCCATCACTTCCGAGCAGTCCCAGTTTGAGTGCCAACGGTTCACCTCGTCAGGTTTTTGAACAAGGTGGAAATGAAACAGTCTATGCAGCTCAGCTTGCCGTCCTCAACAGTCCCATGAAAACAAAGACTGACACTCGACGTTCGAGCTTTTCGCGAGAGAAAATTGGGAACAGCACAAGCCAAATACCACACTCACCATCCACTGGAGGAGGCAAGATAACGTCGATGAACTCGAAGTTTTTGGCCAGAAGTAGAGGCAAAAAGTAAAGCATGCACATATAGCAATCTTATGATCGACTTATGTTTGAAAATACACCTACGTCAAGGCATCTCTGACTCGTCGATGGAGGAACAAGAATAAGCAGAAGGGTCTAAACTCATTTGTAGGCAGCCCAACGATACAACCAGGGCTGGCGGAGAGAGGGAGAGAACACCAGCAAAGAAAAAAGATGACTACTGCGGATGAATGCCGGTATTACTAAAACTTATCGCGTATTATCGCATATCAAGACTCAAACAGTTGAGTCTACACTGGTCATTGAAGAGGCTCGAAGTAAAAGGTCAAAGACTAAAACTCATTTATACGAGGTCGCCAGGAGCTGGTATTGCTATACGGAACTCGTTCTCCCAACTCCAACCACATTTCCCTCTGAGCGTTCATTCTCATGGTTCTCTTTAGAAAATCTCTCGTTGCAAAGCTCATTTCGACGATCTCCTCACGCCGCAAATGCCGAACTGCCACCCGAACTGTCTTGCCGTGAAGCTTTTTCACAAGAAACTGTTTTTTTAATAGAAAAAAAACCGAAACTCTTTAAATATTGATTTAAGTGCCATCAACACGTTTAAAGAGGCTTAGACGTTTTCGTGTGGGAGCGACGAAGAGTATTGGCTGTTCTGTAGCCCAAACTTAGTTACATTCTTCATTTTCCCAGAAAGTATCAGATCCAACACGACTTGGTAAGCAAAAGTTCCTGCTTGTTCATCTTCAGTTTCGCTTGTTCTTACGTTATGACTAGTACGCCACGAGGTTGAGTTTGGAAGTTTGCAACCGAAGCGGACTAGCACAACACGGAATGAATTCTGAAGAAAAACTCTACTTGATGAGTCATGAAGTAGATTGAACAACTGATCGATTATGGAATTATCTTACTGAAAACCACGATTTTTTGATCGACGGAGCATCCAAACGCGAAAACCATTGATCGAGCCTTGTATAAATAATCACCTGAACGACATGCTGTATGTCATAAAACCATATTTCTTGACTCATTAATCAGTCGTGATCAGTTTGAGTGAAGCAGAGGCGTCAGACAACGAACATTTGATGAGCTAGTGAGATCAGTCTACAACGACTCATTCGAAATTTCCACAAAATATCGATATCGTTGGACATCCTGCCTTCATATCGAGTATTCCATATTGTCGTTTCGGTCGCCGGCAGATTGCACGATGCGTCTCGATTAGACAAGTAGACGAGACAGTCACATTAGATCACGTGGTGTTTTGGGGGCAGGACCCTCGCCCTGCTACAGGACAAGTGCACCGCGCACTTAGATCTTTCCAATGAGACCAGTGCACCTTTACAACAGGTCCGGCAACCTTTTCACCTGCAGACAATATCCCGAATTTTTCGCCTGCTCAAAATTTTCTCTTGAAGCAAATTCTCGCTGGTATCACATCCTCACACACTACACAAGGTTAAAATGGCTAAATTCATCAAGTCCGGTAAAGTTGGTATGTAGCCTCAAGTCGAAATTTAACAATAAGCGATACCAGGCGAACTTTTGCCCGTTGGAAAGAATCCTCGACTCTACCATCACCGATGATCCATCCATTAATGAGCTGCATCCCTGTTCTAAGCGTCAGGTGTGGCTGTCGTCGGGATGGAAAGAATTCCCATGGGGTATAGTTTCGGAACCCATCACATAAACTACGGATAAACAAGTCCACCAAGCAACCCTCGAATCTATACAGATGTGCTGCAATTACTCGAATCCTTTATTCTATGGAGCGAGCTAAATGTTGAAGTATTTCTCAAGACCCAATATAACGTGCAAATGGATTTCTATTCCTATCCAATAGAATGCCAGAACAGTTCGCTTTGTGGCCCATCGCTCGCTACCATCTAAGCAACAAAATACTAACTGAATTGTAGCTATCGTTACCCGTGGTCGTTTCGCTGGTAAGAAGGTTGTCGTTGTTAGACCACACGATGACGGTACCAAGTCTCATGCCTTCTCTCACGCCATTGTTGTTGGTGTTGAGAGAGCTCCATTGAAGGTCAACAAGTCTCACAGCGCTAAGCAGCTCGCCAAGAGAACTAAGGTCAAGGCCTTCGTCAAATTGGTCAACTACAACCACATGATGCCTACCAGATACTCCTTGGACATTGAGTCTTTCAAGAACGCTGTCACCCCAGACACCTTGAAGGAACCAACCCAAAAGGAGGAGGCCACCAAGGTTGTCAAGAAGGCCTTGGAGGAAAAGCACCAAGCCGGTAAGAACAAGTGGTTCTTCTCTAAACTCAACTTCTAATCTCGTTTTATAACATCATATATTGTGTAATAAAATATCTGCAACGGACAAATAATAGAAAGTGTTCGATGAAGCGTAATCAGTTGGAATGAGAACTGACTTTAAAGGCTTCATTCACTCGCCTCATGTAGGCTGAACGGATGTCTTTTTTATCAACTCTGATTCTACGTCATATATATCGCTTCGTGGACAGCTCATCATTCAAGTATTGGGGGATGCACCCGGTACGCATGTGGCACTATCGCTAGGTCAGGCAAAGGCTGCTATGTGGCAGGAGCAATGCCATTCGAAATTCCAACTCATC
>JAKTYO010000269.1:0-42867 GCA_030578735.1 Metschnikowia noctiluminum | reverse complement strand
AGATCTTCATCCGACTCATTTTCGGGATCGTTGCTTTCCGACTCGTTCGTTTGCTGTTTCACGGGATCAGTTGGTCTTTCAGAAGCCTCCGAGACATCCTGCTTCACGTGTTCAGGCTCATGTGGCGCACTTGTGCTTTCAGGTTGAGGCTCTGTCTCGACTCTTTCGGTTATGTCGCGGCCTCTGGTTTCCGAAACTTGCTCAGACTCTTTCTCGGCTTTGGACGCTTGTTGTGCTGCAAACCGGTTGGCGTGATACATTTTCTTGTGTTTCCAAGCCGGAATTCTGTGTTTCCTTGTGACCACTTGGAACCCGTCATCCTCATCCTGATGCAGGCTGGTTTCCTGTTCAGTTTCGGCGTCATCTGATCTCGAATCGCTACTGCTTGCCTCAGAAGATACCTCTTTTGCCTTTTCTTCTGCTTCCGTTGAATTTGAATCGATTTCTTCCGGTCCCGAAGAAAGAATCTTTTGTTGGCTCTGCTCGGCTTCTTTATCCAGTAGACTCTTTGCGTTTTCCGCTGAAGTTTGACCGTGGCTTGGCTTCGTGTTCTCTGGCTCATCCCCGAGCTTCTGACCTGGGAACTTTCTCAAATTCGAGTCGCCAGACTTCTCGTGCTCCAACTCATAAGCCAATGCAATGATATGTATATCGTTCATCGAAAGAACAGAGTAGTCTCCGGTCAATTTGGCAAATGCACTCACCCGGTCAATGAAAACCTGCTTTGGCTGCCGAACTACAAGCTGTTCGCCCCAAAGAAGAAGCTGGGTCCGGGCGTTTTCATCCCTTAATTCTGCCTTAACTCCAGGTGTGGTGAAGAACTGAACAGCATACTGTTGCAATGCAGAAGCAGACTGTGTGAGTAATGGCGTGGCGTCAAGAACCAAGGACTCGATGGGTTTGCGATCAGAACTCATGATACTTTTTTCTTTGTTTCTTTTTATATTTCAAGGTTCACTAGGGCTCTTGATGAAAAGAAGGACTATGAGGTGAGAGGAGATGGTGCTAAGTGAGGCTCGGATATGCAGTGAGCTACAAGATGAGGTGGATCTGGATGGGATGGATCTGGATGAGATAGGCAAAACTTTAGAATTGTGCTTATTCAGCAAGCGTCAAAATACGGGATGGCCTTTACTGAGAGAACGCGTCTTTTTCAAAAGCACTGGCTGACCCAAAATATATACTGGTGGTGGGCGATACAAAGTGTCTTTTTTTTTCGTTCTTTCTTTTTTAGTTTGGACGTCTCTTATTACTTCACCTTTTTTTTTTTTTAATTTTTTTTTTTCAAAGTTTCATTCCCATCGAACTTCGCACCCATCTCATCTCAAAGGCAGTGGCCCAAGTGTAGCCGAATACCCCCTCAGTATTGGGTCCTACCTCTGGCCCTAACTGATCAGTGATTGTGCGGTACGGGGCAGGGGACGGGGCCGCAAGGTCGAGACTCATTGATTTACAAGGTAGTTTTTTTTGACACATTGAAGAAATTATATATCGATCAGCAAAGCAATCTGACGTAAGTCAACATTCATATTTTTTCTTCTATTAACCTGATGGCTAAAGTAGCTCGTGGCAGTCTAATCGTAGGTGGCTTTGGTACGTATCCAAAGATCCTAAAATTGGCCTCGTGAGGCTCGTGAGAGCTTGAAGGGGAATGATGATTGAGGTATAGTTCTATTATTGCTATATTTCTATTCCGCCACCTCGTCGTCACTTTGAAAATTTGATTGCTTTTCTTTTAGTATATCCAAAAAATTAACGATTTCGTGAAAATTGTCCAAAGAGTTCACTTGGAAAGACTCGGGAAAGTACGCCGTGGTGATCTCCCCCTTGATTAGAAAACCAACCAGAGAACTTGATCAGACAACTCCCTTCGGACTATCACATGCATAATTACTATCAAGCGAGCCATATCTTATCCTATGTCGCCTTTTCAAGGCAAAGTTAAGCCTGATGGAAAAGAGCCTGCACCACTTCTAATAAATTAGCCATAAGGCACTTAGGTTGGTTTAGCGACCTGGTATAGGATTGGCTATAAATTTAGTTTTTGTTAGCCAAGAACCGAGTGAAAGACATCTCGGAGCAAAAGCCTTTTATTATGATTACTCTTTAAAAAAATGATCGCGGGACACTGCAGCTGGCTTGTTTGAAATTGAGCCTTGCAGCAAAATCTCCATTGTCACATCTTCAACCAATGTGACCCTTTCTCAATGTGCAAATTAACTATATAGACAGTCAATCAAAAAAGCCAAGATCGTGTCACAACAATCTGGTGGCTAAGATTTCACAAGTAGAAGCGTTCTCCTCCGTGCGCCCAAGGTGCTGATACTTTGATATTTTACGGATTTAGGTCAGCGTCAGGGATTATACGATGTCTTTTGAGAGGCATGATACTGATATCTTATTATGAATGCGTTTGATTGACACCTGTTTGCCTCGCTTACAAAAATAAAATCTTCGAAAAGTCATCAATTGAGGAAGTGATACATGTCTACCATACCTAATCTCACCAACTCCTTCACATTGTGTTGATATTAGAGGAGCGTTTCGAAAAAATCCGTCGATGGCCTTGATCCCATGTATGAGCTTAATGTATACTTTGAAGAGGAATTTCTTCGTATGAGACATCGATGGCCTAATTAAAGCTAAGAGTATAGAGATCTTTTTTCGGAAAGCGTGTATTTGTTGATTGAGTGATACGAATGTTTGCGAAAACCCCCAAAAAAATATCATTTTCTAGTAAGCTCAATGCGCAATGGTCTAACAGTTTTGAACAAGGCCATCCTCTGGAGGGTCAAGAATTTCTCTTTTCAAGTGTCTGGTTGATCTCAAATTGAGCTTTTGAAACACATTTTAATTGAGTTTTTGGAACACACTTCTTGTGTTCTACCGGAAGAAGTCCTTTCATGTGAGAATTACTTGCACTCTGTTTTCGACTTCATCAGTACTTCTTCTGACAGCGACGGAATCAGGGGCAAATAAATTGTTTTACTTAGTCTCATTAGTTGTTTTCAGGATACTCTTCAATCTCTTTTGTTTCAGTGGGGGGCAAACACACAATTTCTCCTGTCAGGGCAGGTGGCTATGGGCCGTGTTTTCTAAATAAAAAAGCGAGAATTACTATGTTTTCAGCTTGCACGAGGAGGAGCATTGTTCACTAGTTGCAAAATTTCCATAGCCACGAGATCCGAATCGTAATTGCAGTTTACCAAGAGCATATTCATTCGAAGAAAGGGGTCAATGTTTGCATTGCCGAATTCAAAGTTTGTATTATGCTGGATTGTGTAAAACACCAAGATTCCAGACCCGTGCTGTTTGGTCTGGCTGTAAAGAGAGTGAAAATTGCATCTTTAGAGCAAAACGAGGTGTGGGCTCCTTTATTGCCGAGTGCCTGCAACTATCATAATTCCTTTTTTGTCAGTAGCAGGTCATTTTTTTTATCCACGACCACGTCATTATCCTTTCATTATGAATTTTTTTTTTTTTTTTTTTTGGTCAGCACAGCACCTTGAAAACTGGGAGCTGAGTTCTTTGTTGAACACTCTAACACCACTCTGATTTACGTTTTGCGCATCCGTCACATGAAGGATGCGTCAATTGTGAGAGTTCTTTCTGTTTTTTTCTACGAGATCCTGAATTTCAAAACATTTTGGCATCCGCCAGGAGGATACACGTCAAAATTCTGTAAATGCAGCGATCAAAATGTCTTTGACAAATCAAACTAAGTCCAATTTTATTCGAATCCTTGACAATCAAGAAAAGGCGTGCTCTCTCGAAAATGGTCACGTGATAGTTCACCCAGTAATCGGATATATATGATGTGTGCCTATATATAGTACCAAAACATGATTAACGGAAAAAAAAAGGCGTATCCTGTACGTGGTATAATTTACGCATACGCTATCACCTTGTAGACACTTCTGATTGATCAAGAGAACTCGTAACTGCATAAATGGCATAGCCTGCATTCTCGTGGACGTAAAACCATTTTCAGATAAGAGAAATGTCTCCCTCCAGTTTAATTTCTCTATTGAAAATAATCATCTTACGCTTCCCTAACCGAGGCATAGAATAGATTTGTCTTGTTTTCTCTTACGAAAAACTTTCGATCAGGATCTGTCATCTGGTAGTTTGTTAGATACGTGATACCGTTCAATCATTAAGGTAGCGTGTATATTTAGCTAAAATCAAACTAATTAGAACCTTTTCACGAAACAAGGAACAATAGGGAAAAGGTCTTTATCCAAGTGGCCAATTAGTCAGCTGGCTGACTAAGCCTGATTAGTCATAATCATGACTAATGGGGTTGGTAAGGGTTTGTCATCCAAAAGAGCACCAGAGCGTTGAACCGCTATGGGGTCCCTGACATAGTTCTTCTGATTACTCTGAGAGTGACTTCGATGTCTCGGACTCACTGGCTCCAGAGGTAAACTCACCAGTGGTAGTCTCTGAATCCCGAGCCTCCGCTCTGTCGACCACCAACTCAGGAGATAAGCTATTTTTTGAGAAACCTAATCCGGATAAGTTCCTGGTATACGTTTCTAATAACCAGTCCTGTATTATGATGCTCCCGCACCCTCCGTTTCCGGAGCTCCCTGCATCTGCACAGGATGTTATCAGACGTCAACGGCCATCCCATGTTACGGTTGCGTCACATGCGGAGCATGCACCGCGCAAAATCGCCACCGACATTCGCGGCTCGGAAATTACCCTTAATCTCCGTTCCGGAGGGGAATTCGGGACTTGCAAGCTTTATATCTTCTTGCGACATCTCCTCTTAAGCAGACAATCTTTTTTGCAAAGAGACTTGATACCCCATTGACCCCAGCCAGAATTTAAAATGACGCAAGACAGAATCGTGTTACATTAGTATGTGCCCTTTGCTTTTTCCCAAGGTCTTCTATATCGTCACACTGACATCACATTGAACGCCATAAACCCACAAATTTAATTAGTCTTTCTAGTGACACTAACAGCCTTTAGTCTTGTTGACTCGCGCGCGTCGAGAATCGTCTTCCTCTTGGAGGAATTGGGCCTTGACTATGAGATCAAGGTATACGAGAGAACCGCTGACTTTGTGGCTCCTGCTGAGCTCAAACTGGTTTGGCCTCTTGGGTTATCGCCTGTGGTGCAAGTATTCAGAGCGGGAGAGGCAGAGCCCATTGTGTTGGCCGAATCGGGCCAGATCGTAGGGTTTTTGATCGAACATTACGATCCAAATGGGAGATTCAAGCCAGAAACACTCCGTGACCAGGTCTTGGTGGACTATTACTTGCATTTTGCAGAGGGGACATTGGAGCCACATATCGTGGGGCTCTTGGTGGGGTATCTTGCCGGAAAAAGAGCGCCGTTTGGATTTGGCTGGCTTGTCAAGATCGTTATGGGCCAGATCAACAGCCAGTTTTATTTGAAAAAGCTTAAAACCACCTTGACATTCTTGAACAGCCAGTTGGAGGAAAAGGATGGAGGCTTCTTTGTCGGCAACAAGTTGACCGCAGCAGACTTCATCTTAGACTATCCAATCAACGATAATCTTTTCTCTAACCCTCAGAGGTTGAAAGAGATCGGAATCGATATCAACCCGGGAAAGGACTTTCCACGTTTGGCCGAGTGGAACAGGCTCATCACGAAGAGACCTCTTCATGTCAAGGCTATTGAGAAAGAGGCCAGTGCCGCGGGCAAAAGGTAGAGATGGGGGAAAAGAGAACTTTGTTTTTCCTATGGCATTCGGATCACATTGATATAGTGGTGAATATTATTTATAGTGTACACATTAGTAAAGCAACCAGACCGGCCAAATTTCCTACAGGATTAATTCTTTACTCTTCTCAAAAAGACAAGTTGAGAACTGGACGACATTACAAGATTTGTTCAAAGTATTCAGTATGGCTGCACAGGTCAATAGGTTACTTCTGACGCAGTCAAAGTTCACATAAAGTAAAGTCGATGAGTGCATTGCATCGAGGTGAACCTTTTTTGTAGTCGCGTAACCTCTCATCGACTGGAGCCACAGTGAATCGAGGACAGTGGAATGAGGACATTGAACCAAGGCTCAGACTAAATCAGAAAAAAGCGTAATTTGAGAAGTCGGAGATGGAGAATGCGAAAAAAAAAATACCTAAAAAGCCGAACACAGTCATGTTTCAGATGTAAGTCTTATCAGTTTAGACGTAATTCATCTCTAGCCTTTTTGAGATCTCACCACTTGATCTAGTTCTGCATTTCTCAAGTAAGGCTCGTCCACGGTCACGTGGCTTCGTTAATTCCGAAATCACCGTCCTTTTACGTGATGCCGGTGTCTCTAGTTCGCTTTCAGCACAATTGAAAAACACGAGGAAGCGCTTGGACACCCAATTGTATAATGTCAAATGTACGTGAACGATACTTTGGAAGTCCTATTCTAGGCCCACAAGTGAGACAACGAAAGGGTTTAAAAAAAAAATAAAACTGAAGCGCATGACCTAACCAACTACACAGAATACGAGTATCTTGCCACCAGTGAAAAAAGACGATGGCTCTGCCAAGCTGGCATTTCGTGAGTTTATTTCGAAAAAACCAGGCTCAAAGTTTATCGCAGAGGCCAATCGCTATCATTTGTACGTGTCATTGGCCTGTCCATGGGCACAACGTACACTCATTGCACGGGCTTTAAAAGGCTTGACTTCGCTTGTCTCTGTATCTGTAGTGTATTGGCACATGGATGAAAAAGGATGGAGGTTTCCTTCCGACGAAGAGTTGCAGCAGGCTGACTTGGCCAACGAGAATATAGGGACTAGAGACCATCTATACGGCGCGAGTCGTATCAGGGAGCTCTATGATCGAGCTGATCCCCTCTACAAGGGCAGATACTCTGTTCCTGTCCTTTGGGACAAGAAGCTGCATACTATTGTGAGCAACGAGAGCAGCGATATTTTGCGCATGTTCAACTCCGAGTTCGATGAGCTCATTGACTTCAAACATCCAAACATAGACCTTTATCCCGAAGAGTTGCAAGAAAAAATTGATGATATAAATGCCTGGATTTTGCACGGCATCAGCAACGGTGTTGGAAGGGCAGGCTTTGCTACAGTACAAGAAACCTATGAGAAGGAGGTTCGTTCCGTTTTCGAGCATTTGAATAGGCTCGAAAATTTACTCAAAGAGAATAGAAAAATCGACGCAAATCCTGGATTTTTGCTCACTGAGCAGTTGACAGAGGCAGATATAAGATTGTTTGTCACGATTGTGAGGTTTGATCCTGTCTACCATCAACATTTCAAGTGCAACTGGAAATCCATCCGACACGATTACCCTATGATTCATGACTGGTTGCGCTTTTTATACTGGAAGGTTCCTGGGTTCAAAGAAACAACGGATTTTGAGCATATCAAGAAGGGACAAACTAAATCGCAAGTCGCCATCAATCCGCACGGAATCACGCCAATAGGTCCAAAGGATGACATCTTGCCTTTCTAATGTGAGGTGGTGTGACACACTCATAAGCTTAATAGGTTTTTCATTATTTGAATGAAGAGCTTGCTTCTGTTCACGAAGTCAATGATCTTCCTGATATATTTGTAGTACATAGTCCCAGCTTTTACTGAAAGATTGGTTCTTTCTCCGAGACGAACGAGATATGGCACATGTGAAAAGAAGAGTCATTGGAAGGCACATTTTAAAACCAAAAACTTCTGGCTCGACAAACCTTCAAATGCTAAGCCGGTATTTCAACTGATTCAGAGACAAGCGCAAGTAATACATCCTATATTTATAAACACTAAAGCACCTCGGCCTAGACTTACTTTGAATTATTGGAACGCTTCGAAAGTCTTTGCTGGTCTACTCTCCTGGGCTACATACTCATTATTCAGAATAAGATATCGCGAATTAAAAAAAAAATTGAGTAGTTGCAATACATTATCAATGCACAACTACTCAAAGCTCAAACAAAAAAGCGGGAAAATACGGTCCTCGTAGCCCATCTTGCGCCAAGTATCACCAAGTCTTTGTGATGTGATTTCATTTGGGGGTAAAGCCAAGATACGAGCGCGTGTAAGCCCTGGTTTATTCTTGAACATGGACAGAGCGTAAAACATGAAGGAAGATCCCGGGGAAAACTTGAATTAATCGGCACTAAAAACGAGGGAAAGAACCAAAACTGAACCTTACAGAGTATGAGTTTCACACGTTTTAGTTTTCTTCGAACGTCTCCTGCCCTTTCCGTGTATAAGATTGGTGCGGTGTGTGTGATTGGAAAAATTATTGGTTTTTCCGAAAACCAAAAAGATGTATTTTGGAAAGTCGTTCTACTTTCTGAACATACAAAGTGCCTCTTCATAAACTATACGACTCCCCAGGAGCACCTTTTTATAATAGCTTCAATCTGTGGAAAAAAAAAAACACTACATCACAGCTATTATAACTTCTACAGCTCGACCTCTTACCACAGTGAGGTTTTTGATGTCAGGATCATGTTTTTTAATTGGTCATAACCATGATTGATTGTGGGATTCAAGAAGCTCTGCGTTGTCGCAGTGATGGCTACAATATTTTGGCTAGATACTACGATTCTTGGTTCTCCGTATATTCAGTTTTTTGTTAGAGAAGGCCCGAGCAACAGACGGCCTCGTGATAACGCTCTACAATGAGAAGCATCTCCGACAAAACAAAATGATTAATCATCTAGATGCGACTTCACTGGAGTTTACCTCAATTGCAAGCTCCATTTATTATTTACCCCTGCGATAGACTCTAGCGATTCAGGGTCCAATAAGGATCAAAGCGAAATAAGAAATAGACCATCTAAAAGTGCCTAGTACGTCAGTCGAGTCTGAGTTCTTGGTATGTTATAATTTCATGGCTCAACACAATACTCATGGTTCTACAAATTGGCACAGACTTGCCGGTGTGGCACCACCTTCTAAAAAGTGAAAGTCAAGATCTCTTACAAAACACAGTCATCATTTTCACTCTCACGCCCAACTAAGAAAGCTTCATAATTTTATAAAGATACGCTCGCTTTGAAATTAAAAAAACTATTATTCTGAGACCTTCAAAGACACATCCATCGCCTCACATTTGCTCCACACTGGGGCCGCGATGCGAAGACTACTATACACACCCTCATCGCCGGCCTGTCTTTTTTCCAGATAAGCCTGAGTAGCTGATAGTTCGAACAGTGACATTGGCTCTTCCCTCTGATTTGAGACCAGAAAAGAAGAAAAAACTTTACAGAGAATAAGAAAAGAAGGAAAACTATAATAAGATTTTTTGAAATGGCCAAGCAGAGAGGAAGAAGACAAAATAACACCTACAAGGAGCGGCCCTCAGAACAGGGCCTGGGCTTTGAGGCAGGTGCAAATGGCACTTCTCAATCACAAGAAACACACAAGCAAGACCCCCACGAAGACTCTAAAGACGAGCCCAAGTCGGAATTCACGTCTGTCTTCTATGGGTTGGTCGACCTGGCGGAAATTGACTACTTCAAGCAGGCCGAGTCCACGCTTAATGTGAATGCCTTTGACTCAGACGAGGAAAGAGCCGGGTTCATCCGCTCTGTTTTGGAGGAATCCAGAGGCAAAGAGTTGAAGTTGGTCACCAACCAGATCTGCTCCAAGCTCATGGAACGACTTGTGCTCCAGGCCTCGGACCGCCAGTTGAAGCACATTTTCCACCAGTTCCAGGACCATTTCCCGGCGTTGGCCCACCACAAGTACTCGTCACATGTCCTCGAGACTCTTCTAGTGAGAAGCGCGGCATTGATTGAAAAAGAGCTCGCCCACGATTCAGACACAAACACAAACACAAGCAGAAACGAGGATTGGGAAGCGACTGGCTCCGGTTACGACGACTCCTTGGACAACGAAGAGGACCGGCGCGTGGCTGCCAAGTCCTTGGAGTCGATGTTCATCCAGATGCTTGCCCTGTTTGCGCCACATTGGCACACAATGATAGTGCACCCGTATGCGTCGCACGTGATGCGGATCGTTTTACTCGTGACCTCCGCCAAGGAATTGCCCGCCAGCACGATGGCCAACTCGGTGTTGCGGTCGAAAAAGTCGAAGATCGCGCGGAAAATGATCGAAATCAAGGACACCGCCGACTTCAACCGCGCGTACGAGGTGCCGCCCTCGTTCAAGCACGAGCTCAAGCTGATCATCAGCAGTGTGGCGCTGCGGCTCGACACCAAGGCGGCACGGGAGCTTGCAATCCACAAAATCGCGTCTCCGGTGCTCCAGCTCGTTTTGAGGGTCGAGGGCATTTTCGACCGCGACCGGCCCGTGTGGCACATGCTCTTCCGGTCGGAAAAGGAGGAGAAAGACCCGCAGGAAGAGGCGTTTGTGGAGTTTCTCTTGTCCGACCGCGTGGGCTCGCACTTTCTCGAGGCAATCATCAAGAACGACGGTGCTCGCATGAAATACATCGAGAGGTTGTACAAGCTCTACATGAAGGACCGGGTGTTGAAGTTGGCCATGCGGGCGACCACGGGCGTGTACATTGTCCAGGCCTTGATGGCCAAGTTGAAGCCCGGTGAGGTCGAACACATCTTAGATGTGATTGTGCCCGAGATCTCGTCGCTCGTGTCGATCTCCGAGAATCAGAACATTGACCTTGGCAAGGCGGTCATCGAGGCGTCGATGGCCCGTTTCAACTACAGGCGAGACGAGCTTGTGGAGCAGCTTTTCAAGAAGTTCGCCCCCAACTACAACCTCCAGGACCCGGGCGACGAGACGTCGACGGAGTTTTTCGAAAACGTGCTCCAGCTCACGGGCTCCACGTTGGGCAACACCCGTGACGACTGGCCCACGGCCGAGGAGCGCCGGCGCGCGTTGTTCATTGAGAAGTTGATGGAGTACGACTACGCGTTTGTCGTGTGCGCGTGGCTCAACTTCATGGCCTTGTCTCAGGAGAAGTTCTTGCAGATGTGTTTCCACGGAGTGTTTTCTCACGTGGTCGAGCACGCCTTGGAGGTGAAACCAGCCGCCGAGGGCGAGCCCCGGGACGTGATGATCTTGCGGAAGAAGTTCTTGAACATCTTCATGGGCCACATCTACGAGTTGTCGTGCAACTCGTACGGGTCGCATATTGTCGACAAGCTCTGGCATTTCACGGTGCTCTTGCCCATGTACAAGGACCGGGTCGGGTCGGAGTTGATGGCCAACCTGCACCGGGTCAAAGACAGCACCTACGGCCGGTTGGTGTGGAAGAACTGGTCGATGGAGTTGTTTGTGCGGAAAAAGTACGACTGGAAGACCTTGGTCAAGACCCAGGAGCAGGAATACCGTGCCGGGGCCGACGAAACGCTTTCTGGGGAGCAGAAAAAGAAACCCATTGAGTTAAAGATGGAGCAGCTCTACAAGCAGAAACAGTATCAGGAGGAGCGTGAAAAGCGGAAGGGTGAGGACCTTGCGTATGCCGAAAAGAAGAAACAAAGAATGCGTGGAAGAGACCGGTACTAGTAGGAGATGAAAAGAGGCCAGGCCTCTGCTTGATGTTTAAAAGCTATGCATGGGTTAGAGCACCTAGACAAATTTCTTCTTGGGAGTAAGAACTCATTGCATTTTATAATAATTGATTGTAAGACGTGGGCCATAAAGGCGATACGACGCTTCGATCTGAAGTCCACTGTCAGCTCTGCCCCGGCCATCTTGCTTATTATGAGACTAGCTTGCTTTCTATGGTAGACTTTTTTGGGTATAAACGTTGAATTATATGTATAAGATACGAGACATCAAGCCTCTTAGAGGTATGGGAGTTGCTCGGGGGTTGAATCGGAGAGTATAGCGAAAGACCACTAGGCGTGGAGACCGGTTGAGATGCTTTTGGAAAGGAGGAGCAACTTGAACTTCATGGTTTGCAATTTAATCCCATAATCCAAGTAGAATTTATTTAGTATGGTGAAGCCATCATCAATTCTCTTAGAGTCGCTTAATTCGTGATATATAATGTGCTTCACCCTAAGTCACAAACAAGCACATGCACATCGATGTGATCGAGAAAAAGCACGAGACTCGGCACTTTCTTAAATTGTCAATCTTTGTCCAATGCTCAAAAAAACTGGGCTGTTAGCAAAAGACTGGGTTTTTGGGACCCTAGCAGGATTTTAAACAATTTCCAGATATCAGTGATATCAAGAAGCGTTGCCCAAAGCTTTCAGCATTAGCCATAAAATATCGCTCTGTCTATAACTGACAGAAGTGCTGATCTAGAGGTTCAATAAACTTGGTTTCAAGTTTGAAATTGAGTTTGTGCATGGCCATTGAGGCTCTCGTTTTAGTTGCGAGTGTACCGTTAGTTCAGGGGTCGTCGTGAATACCAGGTAGAGTTAACACTTCAACTTCCAAGACTCATCGACGATTATGAAATACAAACAGGTGGACGTTCCCTCTGACCGCCAGCGAAGGAAAAGATACACTTCTTTCTCATGAGACATTCTCGAAGTGTACTTGGCTGGCAACACGACGCAGCTCACTAGTTTCTCTCGGCACATGAAATCTCGACCAGACTGTTCTTCGCTTATTTCTCAGCCTTTCTTATCTAGTCGTAATATCACGCTGTGTGCCGTAGCATTCGAGCAAATTCGATCATCTGACAAAACTTTCTAGCCTTCATCAAATCGATAACCTCGATTTAGACTGGCCGGATCACAGAGAGTGTCAAAATGAAACCTGAGGCGTTTTTCTGCAAAGACACCTCGAAATTGTACTCACTTTTCGGCCGTTCAAGCCCTTAATTTGCAGATCCCATGATCTAAGTAACCAAACACTTCCATCCTGTATATCCTGTTTCATACTCTTTGCGTATCTTCTCATTTTTCAGTGAAATGTCTTCCTTCAAAAAAACGAGAAGTCTTTATATTCCTTCTCTTCCTGTAGAATCGCCCGATAAATCTCCCTCGCTACCTTCCTCGTCTTCCCCTACACTCTCTTCTCAAAGCTTCTTTAAATGGTACTCCTCTAAAGTCGCCAGCGGCACATCGGTTGGGCTTTCGACAACCGGGTCTGAGCCCGACTGGTTCTTCGGAAACGCAATAACGTCTCTTATACTCGAGCTGCCCACGAGCATGGCACACAACCGGTCAAAGCCCAAGGCAAGCCCAGCATGTGGAGGACACCCCATCAGCAACGCCTTGAGGAGGTGGCCGAAAAGGGGCTCGTAGTTGTGAATGCCGAGAATCGTCTCAAAAACATACTTCTGGAGAAGAGGGTCATGAATTCTGCGTGACCCGCCCCCGACCTCGACACCGTTTATAACTAAGTCGTAGTGTTCGCCCCGTACTTTGAGGGGGTCTGTGGCCAAAAGGTCATAGTCCTCGCTTTTTGCCATGGTAAACGGGTGATGCGTCGCCAGCAACTTTGTTTTGCTGTATGTTGGGAACTCTGCCCTTAGCTTCTCTTGAGTCTCCTCGGGACTAAAGAGGGGAAAGTCCACGACCCACAGCGCAACAAAAATCTCGTTTTTTTTATAGTCTGAGGCAATCGTGCCGTTTTCACATGCGATAGGCCGGTTCCAGCGGTCTGGGAAATGCTCGATTGCAAGTTGCCGGAATTTTCCCAAGGGTGTCGGGTTCTCATAGGGTAATTCGGCTCTTGTCGAAAAGGCAAGCACGTCTCCTGGAGCAAGGGGCAAGGTCTTTGCGAGGGCGTCGGCTCTAAATCTCTCTGTTTTCGAAAAATAGCCCTTTTCGCAAAACTTCTCATACCACGACTTTGCATCGTTTTCATCCTTGATCTTCACTACCACAGGCCTACGTCTGGCATAATTGGCGGCTTCAGTCATGGCATGCGGCAAACTAAAGGACTTGGCGGGGTCAAAGGCGCGTTTAAGTACGCAAGCCTCAACCACAGGGAACTCCAGGGCATTTTTACGAGGCGTGAAAAACTCTGTTATGTCACTGAATTCAAGATTCGAGCGCAAATCCGGCTTGTCGATGCCGTATTTAGACAACGCCTCAATGTATGTCAAGCTGGTGAGCGGAACAGAGTCCTGAGCACTCTTGGGGATCTTGTGTAAGAGTCCGTCTGGCCCGATTAGGTGCATTTCGTGAGGAGACACCGACGCCCATACTTTCTGCACAATGTCGTCCACAACAGCAGTTACCTGGTCACGTGAATTGATAAACCCGAGCTCCATGTCCACCTGAGTGAACTCCGGCTGTCTATCTGCGCGGAGATCCTCGTCTCTGAAGCACTTAGCAATTTGAAAATACCGCGAAAAGCCAGAACTCATCAAGATTTGCTTGTACTGTTGCGGCGATTGCGGCAAGGCGTAGAGACGAGATGGTGTTCGCGTGGGCACGAGGAATTCCCGTGCTCCCTCGGGCGTAGACTTGAACAATAGCGGAGTTTCGATCTCGACAAAATCGTGTGTTTCAATCAACGTGTTTCTGACCAAATTGGCGACTTTGCTTCTCGTACGAAGCGCGGCTTGATAGCCCTGCGTGCGGAGCTGAAGGTATCGGTACTTTGGCGGGATTTCTGCGGGGTTTGTATGTTTCAAGTGGTCCAAACGAGCCGCTTCCACGCCTGCTGGGTTGAGTGTTTGGAACTGCGACACCACGACCTCGAACTCGGGCAAACTTGCGCCTTTCTTCGCCTGTTTGGCTTGCACAAACCCACTCACGCTAACAGAGTCTTCAGACCCACTTTGCTCGAGCTTCTGAAAGATCTCGGCGGCTGTATGATCGGGCGAAAAAAGCAACTGGATCACGTCTCCGTTGACGTCTCTTAGCTCGGCGAAACTCCGCTTCGCCTGCACACGCGGCTTCTTGTGGAGGTGGCCATGGAGCGTAATGGTTTGCGGCGTTTCGCTCACAATATTTCTGACCACATGGGTAGCTGTAGGAAACACGAACTTTGCTAGTGTCGAGTCACTTGGAGGAAGCAGAGAGAGGGCTCTAGCACCGGCCACAAGCTGCGGTTTGAGGTACTTGAGAAGTCTCATTCTGACTATTGAGTAGAGATGAGTCCCAATTATCTATTTGTATATTTTGAGTCGACTTTTTCGGCCGGCGTGGCTGCTCTTCTGTGATTTCTAGACATTTTTCATATCTGATGCTCATGATCTGAAGCCCGGAAAGTGTCGAGGTGAGCCGCACCCCCAAGATTTCCAAATTTCGCGAGACCGGCCCCAGAAGACAAATTCTACGAACGAGAGCAGTCCATGACACAAAGTGGCTTCCAGATACTTCGTTAGCAAAATAAAATAATGAAAAAATAGGACATGACAAGTTTTGAAAATTTTGAAAGTTCTTTAACTGTGGAACAAAAAAAAGAGTACAATAAAAACTATGGGTAATTGAATGCGCAAAAAAAAAAAAAAAAAAATATACAACTCCGGTTCATAGTTCCAAAAAGACAAGTTTTAGCCGAAATATGCTTGAATTGAGCTCAAATCCAGCTGTGTAGATTCCCAGGGCCTAGGTTTAGAAGCAGCACAACTAGCTCCTTGTCGTCACACTAAAAATCCTAGTTTCACTTGGTGAGAGAGTGTTTTGTCATACAAGTAACAGACTTGAAAGGTTTTCTTGAGTTCCTTCGTCTCTTGTTTTTGCTTATTTTTTTGCTTTTCTTCGCCTTTATCCGTTTTCTTTTATTTCAGCTTTGAAGAAAAGCGTCGCTTAGTATGAAGCCCACTTGCCGTGCACCATGGCGTCGAAGACAGGGTGCTTTCTCTCAAAGCTTAAAGCCTGCCGCTTTGACTCGTGTAACGCCCTATAATATGATGAACTTTTGAAAAAAAAAAAATGAACTGGTCTGCCGCGAGAAAACCATGCAAATTTGATTTTCTCCAGAAGCAACAAGAGATAAAAAAAAGCATGTTTCAAAACAAGTTTCAAAACAGGATTCTAGCTCTCTCAATTACCCTGGGTCTCTTAACCTTCGCCTCATCTATATTTACAAAAAAAAAATTATGTCTGTTTTATGAATTCACATCAAGAAAATGATCCAAGTTCCATGGCACCGGTGAATTGTTTCGCACTACACTGAGCTGACTATTTGTCACATAAAATATATATTCAGGAGACACCAGAAGTCTCAGCAAATTGGTATCAACCAAAAGGAACGGGTCATACTAGACTATTTAGCTCTCGATTTCTGTGAGGCACACTACCACGTCATCCAATCATTTTAGGGCAAAATTATTTTTGACCTCACGGTTGGATGAGCGTCCGCGATATTGCTTCCAGAAAGTCAGAGTAAGTGGGAAGAATAAATGAGAAGCGAGGATCTTCTCCTGAAGCCTCCTGAAGCCTCATGAAGCGGAACCATAAAACCGCTTGTGGTCTCTTTTGTTTGGGTCTTATGTGGGCGACGGCTAACCCGTCACTCAGGAAATGGGGGTTCATTCTCCGCGCGTGTGCCTGACCGCATGAGCAAATGCCGGCAGCAAATGCCGAAAGCAACGCCCGGCCTCAGAATTGCGGCACTAGGTGTTAATTTGACGGGTACAGAGCGATTCGATGATTCAGCGGAAAAAAAGAAATTTTTGTGGAAAACATTACGATTTTTTTTATGAAAGGTGGTATTCTGATTTTTTTTTTTGAAACCTTTTACTTAAGTCCACATAAAAATGCCGCTTTTGGCGAAGTGCATGGGCCACATTACATCAAGACCGACGGGTCATCTGCAACACACTCAACGCCTCGAACAACGAGAATTCACATCTAGCCCAGCCCTTTTTCTCAATTTTTTTTGTTTTTTTTTTCTTTTCTAATATTCGTAGCATCGCCATTCTCGTTTCTCTTTAATTGGCACGAATTCACCATAACACTTTTGTTTTGTTGTATTACCAGGCTCGAAAGTCAGAATTCCAGGCGCGATACCAAATCTGGTATTTTGAAGGCTGTGACTGTGAGACTGTGAGACGCGCCGCGTGGAGCCAAGCCATGCCAAGGCTCAGGCCCGCATCCAAACTTTGACACAACAACGTAAGTCTTTTCCACTATTTTGCGTCTGACTCAGAACGAATGTATGACAAAATGTTTCCGAGACATTTTCAAGAAAATACCTTGAATAGCTGTATCATGACTAGCATCATCTTGACATCATTGCACACTTCATTGTACACTTCATTGTACACTTCATTGTACACTTCATTGTGCACTTCATTGTAAATCTCATTGTAAACGCTTCATCATTGTGGTCAATCTAATTTTAGTTGTTCTCTGGTTGCAAAAAAAAAAGAATGCAAATAAATTTTCCTCGAACATCCGTGCTGACATACCCACAACTATTGTAAGACCTTTTCCAAATCCCGACTACTTTTATTTCACAAGGCGTGGCCATACAGTCCTGTCCCCGCACAGCCCGCTCCACCTTCAGTCCGTTCCTTAGCTGTACGCCCTACCAGGCTTCTTGGTCCGGCACCCAGACACAGGCGCAGCCATTTTACAACGTTAACGTTTGGAGCAACTGTGCAGTGTGAGTGTTCAACAGAAACATCAGGCCCTTCTTCTCACAACCTTGCGCGTTTCCGGCACGGTTCTATTTTTGAGTCTCTCCACTGTTTTTAATTATCTGAACCCTTTTTTGTTTTCTCCAATCCATCCCTGTTTTTTTTCTTTCTTTTAAATTGTGGCTTGCTCAGTAGATCATGTTAGCGCTACCTTCTTTCCGACTTTCCAAACTCGTTGCAAAATTCTTGTTGCCCTTAGCATTGGCTGTGGTACTTACGATCACGATTCTCTACCATGCAGATGTCGATACCTCGATCATCGACGGCAAATATAAGGATATGCTTTCTTTTCTCGATAGCACCACGTCGGGACTCCTATCCGGGAGCTCGGGAGCAATTGTGGCGCCGCAAAATGTTGAGCTCAAGTTCATTCCCACGAAATCGGGCGACCGCAAGCTGATCTTGGCCCAGAACCAGCATGTGTACGATTCAGTGTTGGCCCAGAAAATCAGCGAGCCCAAGGATTTCGACATGGAGTCTATCAGGCCGCCCCTGGACCCGCTGGCATACAAAAGGGAAAATGCCACCATCATAGCGTTGGTCAGAAACAATGAAATCGCCGGGATCAAGCGGACTTTGCGCCAGTTCGAGCACAACTTCAACCGCAAATTCCAGTATCCATACACGTTTTTGAACGACGAGCCGTTCACAGACAGCTTCAAAAACAAGATCCGCTCCTTCACAAAGGCAGACGTGCAGTTTGTGCACATTTCGCCTGACGTTTGGAACAAGCCTGCGTCGATTGATCTCGAGCGAGAAAAAGCCGCCATGGACCAGATGGAGAGCGAGGATGTGGCGTATGCAAAGAAAGGCCTGTACCACAACATGTGCCGGTTCTACTCCGGGTTCTTCCAAGACTTGCCCGAGCTCCAGAAGTATAAGTACTATTGGCGGATCGAGCCCAACGTGCGCTTTTACACCGACCTCAACTACGACGTGTTCAAGTACTTGGCCGGCACGAAGAAGATTTATGGCTTCACCATCAGCTTGTATGACATCAGGCAAAGTGTGCGGACTCTTTTGGCCGAGACTCTTGAGTTTTTGAACCAAGGCAGCAATTACAAGTATGTGAACCTGAAGGGCGCGTTTCAGTGGATCACGGAAAACCAGCAAAACCCGCACATCACCGAGCACACTGGCGGGTACCTGACGTGTCATTTCTGGTCGAATTTCGAGATCGCTGACATGGATTTTTACCGGTCCGAGGCATACCGGGCGTGGTTTGCCCACCTCGAGTCCACGGGCAAGTTTTACTATGAGCGGTGGGGAGACGCGCCCGTACACTCCTTGGGGTTAGCCCTTTTCGCCAATAAACGGGATATCCATTGGTTCAGAGATATTGGCTACTATCACCTGCCATATACAAACTGCCCCAATAACGATAACACAAAAGGGTGCACGCCGGGTAAATTTGATGATAGCGGGCACAACCTTGACCAGAATTGCATGGCCACATGGGTCGACTATGAGATGGAGAGTCTCGGTGCGATATATTAGTGCCGACCCTCGAGCATGGCAATATATGCGAGGAACTATACCCGTGAAGTATTTTGAACGGAGAAAAAAAAACATGTGAGTGAGGTAGACACACATAAAACAGACGCCAAAATAGTTGCATGCCGAGGAGCTTGCATAGTATGTTTTTCCCTGAGGCTGTCTCGGCCTGACGGTAGCTACTTGCCTGCCGGTGCTTGACGATAGAAGGTTTTCATCCGAATGCTACTTCATTCGAGGTGCGCTGCTCATAACTTTCAAACGGCTTTTGAAAATCATGTGACTCTCGTGTAAATTTCAATTGGACGTTGATTTTCGTCCAGCTTTCAGCGTTCTGCTGTCTTGGAGCCCCATACACGATTTAGATGCCAGGACCTTGTCATGAATGTCTGATTTGTCGCTGCAAGGCTGAAAAATCATGTCACAGGGACCCCTCTTGATTGTACCAATAATACAGGATGACAATTCACAACACCACAGATGTCGCAGCAATGCATACAATGGACAATGTCTCTGTTCACCAAATGCCTAGATTTCAAAAATTTGATTCTATCGTCAAAAAATTGATGAATCTTCTCGAGCTGGCGGCTAGGTGCGAAAGGTTTAACTTCATAGGTCCATCTTTGCAGACATAGCCCGAGATTGCCTAAGCGGAATCGTCATACGATGCAACAGTGCCCGCTTGTAGATCTCCGGCTTCAAGCCTCGTTCAATCACATAATTCGCGGACCAGATTACTGGTCTAATTATACCATGAAGCCACAGTTTTATCGCTATACTGGCAATTTACGTGACGCCCGCGTTTGGGTGCGATATGGAAAGAGCCTAAAAAGCAAAAAGAGAGCAACAAGTTGAGTACAAAAAAGAAGTGAGAAGTGAAAAACGAGCCTGGGATAGACAGAGAGGATATGGGGGGTTCGTTTCGTCCGTCAATCTGGCTCTTTTCATCTTTTGTTCTCAACTTAGTCGCACAGCAAACTGGCCCTTTTTTCTGCACATAGATTTCTTTTTCTGCACACCATTATCAGTTTCGGCATCCGCTAAAACTGTGGATATTAAAGTACGAGGCGCGCGCGTGGGTGCAAAACTGTGGAGATTCCACCGATTATCTCCGAAAGCTTACTAATGATGAAACCCCCAGACTTGTATAAATAGCGGGGTTCAGAGAATTAAGAGGATACACTCTTTGCTGGTGAACTGAGAATATTTACTATCACCGCATTTTCCGCTTTGCTGATAACCTATACGAAATGGCCCCTTCTGTTGCTGCTGTATCCTCCCCCGAAGCTTCTAATGAAGACTTCTCGTCCCTTGTCAACAAATTGACCAAATTGAACATTGTCGGTGGGGCTGAGTACAGAAAAACCGTCAAGACCGGATCCGCCGCCTCTTGGCTCGACAAGTTGCCCGAGCCAGCCAGAAAAAGGTTTGAGAAACACGGCATTGATTTGTCTAAGGGATACCCCAAGGTGCCTGAAAGAGAGCAGATCCCAACATTTCTTGACGAGGCATTCGAGGTCCGTAACAAAGAGTACCCGTATATCGAGAGAGGTAAAAACGCAGACCCAGAGAAGAAGGCTTTGTTTGCTGCGGCGAAAGAAGTGAACAATGTGACTGCCCACATTGGAACCGAGATAGTGGGATTGCAACTTGCCGATTTGAACGATCAGCAGAAAGACGAGTTGGCGCTCTTGATCGCCGAAAGGGTCGTGGTTTTCTTCAGAGACCAGGACTTGTCTCCTCAGAAACAATTGGAGTTGGGCAAGTACTGGGGCCAAGTTGAGGTCCATCCACAAGTTCCCAGGGTTCCCGATGGAGCGGATGGCGAGAACTTGGCGGGAATCAGCACGATCTGGCAAGACTACTCGAGAGAATTTTACGGAATTCCTCTTACCTTCAAAAACAACAACAAGGGAAACAGCCAGTGGCATGCCGACTTGGTGCACGAGTTTCAGCCGGCTGGTATAACGCACTTGCACAACGACACTATCCCAGATGTAGGAGGCGACACTTTGTGGGCCTCGGGCTATGCCGCCTACGACAAGTTGTCGCCTGCTTTCCAGAAGTTTTTGGACGGCAAGACGGCGATCTACCGCTCGGCACATGCTTACATCGATAGAAAAAATCCATTGAGTGGCCCAAAGCATATCGAAAGAGAGCATCCGCTTGTGAGAACTCACCCGGCAACAGGCTGGAAATATTTGTTTGTCAACAGAGCAATGACTCTGCGTATCGTGGGCTTAGAGCCAGCAGAATCAAAGCTCATCTTGGAATACTTGTTCAATGTTTATGAGAAAAACTTGGACATCCAGGTGAGATGGAACTGGAAGTCCAAGAACGGACTTGGCACCTCTGCCATCTGGGACAACAGAATCGCCAACCATAATGCCGTTTGGGACCACGAAGGTAAGCAGTCTAGACACGGTACCCGGGTCACATCTTTGGCGGAGGTTCCTTATTTTGACGCAAGCTCTAAGTCTCAAAGACAGGCCTTGGGCTTGGACGTCTAAGGCCCCGCACAAAGGTAGAATAACATAAAAACTAGTGCTACATTCAGTTTGATTAGATGTGTTTACTGATGGACATGAATAAAAAAGCACCTCTTCATTTCAGATCAATGCGTAGATAGCACTATGGTGAAATCCAATCAACAAATGTATGTTAGGTATCTTTGTGAAATCTCAATTCGGGCTGCGTTTGCTGGTCTGATCGGCCGAAATCAAGTCACATCCAACCTCTTTGTTTCTCTTTGCTGCCTTGCTTCAATTATCAATTCATAATTCTACCATGTCTTGAATTCTGAAATCATTTGAGAACCAGGCAAAGACCATAGACCCACGGCTAGTGCTAAACCTGAGACACACCACCAAATCATGCAACTGTACAGTATCGTTCCGGAAAATTTGAGAGCCTTTTGAGAGTCTTTATCATTTTATGTGAAAGACAACCTGTGATAGAGATAAAAAGAACCAAAAAAAACACTAAACACTGATGCCTTTTACCCAGCGTCTCATGACTTTTAGTGGCCACAATTGTGCGACCTCATCTCCAGTACTCTTTGCGCCATGACCTCGGTGATTCTCAGGTAGATAGGATCGTGTTTCACCTTATCGCACCATGCTGACAACTGGGGATATTTCTTATACAAGTCTGTTTCGCCCGAGCATTCTTTGACGCCGACCTCATTGTCAAAGAGATTCTCATAAATTGGGAAAGAGAGCATGATGTCCGCAGCCGAAAGTTTGTTTCCCACAAAATACCCTGTTCCCTGCTGGAAGAGACGCTTCTCCAAATACTGCAAATTCAAGTTGAACTCGTGGAGATAGTAGCCGTAGTTCAACCCTTTGGAAACCAACTTCGCCATCGTTTTCAATCCAAGCGGGGCTATCCTCTTTACAGTAGTGTTGATCAACATTGATAGCAATATAGGCTGGAGTGTACCTTCGGTATAGTGAATATAATAGTCGACCATGAGCTGATTGGCCTCCAGTTTTGGGTTTAGTATATTGTTCGGGTCATAATGTTTTAAGAGATACTGCACAATCAAACCCGATTCCGTGAGCTGAAGAGAATGCCTGCCATCTGCGAAATGTATTTCCAAAACAGGCGATTTTCCGAGCGGATGCACATGGAATAATTCGGGTGGTGAACGCCATGTTTGTGGGTCGCGAAGGAAAATGTCGACTTCGTAGTTAAGCTGGAGAATCTCCAACATCCACATGATCCGCTGGGCCCTCAGGTCATTGAGCCAGTAGAGCGTGAACTTGTCCTGTGAAGAAGTCATTTTAAAAGTGAACTTTCGATGAATATGATGAAAGTGAAGGGCCTGATTAACTTGATAAAAGTGACGGGTCTGATTAATTTGATGGCATTGACAGAATTGACGAAATTGACGGAATCAATTGAAAATATGGAATTAGATGAGGGGGGATGGAAAAGCGGTTGCGGCCAGAGAAGTAGGCCAAACTGTAGTAGCAAAAAAAAAACTGTTTTATATCAAAATTTGGCAAAGGAACATTTGCTTATAATAGGAGATATAGGGCTTTTATGTCATCTAGAGCCGAGGCATCATCATTTCCCGAAACGACCAAGAGGCTCCAGGACATTGCCTAAATAGGCAAGAAGTCAGAGTGTTGACCTGTATATAATTTTCTCTGAGCACCGAGATGTGGGGTGCGGCTCAACTCAGATTCATTGTAGAAAGAGGGGCGACATATAGAGGAAGGTAAGAGTGCGTCTTGGAGTTAAGGTTTTTTACAACGAGATACAGAAAAATACTTGTGAGATTTTGCACTGTATCAGTTTTTCTATAAGTTCAGAATATGGGTTGCGAGAATGATAGCCGTGAACTTAGTCTGGCTTTTTCATCATGTTCATTCTTTTCAATGTGCTACTTCGAAACTCCCCGTTTGTGAGAGAATGAGCCCGCGCAGGGCACGAGCCCTTAGTGGACGTACCAGTAGCACTAAAGAGTACCCTCGTATGTACAAGACGGGCACGTCCGAGGATGGCCAACGGCCGAGGAATACTCACTAAGCTATTCTTAGGGAAGCTAGATTATACGATAGGGTGGTCTATTAACCGGTCCCTTTCTTTACAGAGTCAAAGCTTGCAGGTAAAAACGATTCACATTTTTACCCCAAAATGGTTCACAGATCACAACCACCTCAAGAATGTGCTGTTGTGTTCACTGCTCAGGCCACTGACAAAAAAGGGAAGTCTCGCATGTTTGTTTAGTCCAGCCTTTTGAAACTTAAACTTACTAGTTTCTCTATATGAACTTCTGATAATTTTCGGTCTGAAGAAGTTTACTTTGTCACTTCAAGTGGGAGAGATTTTCTCGGGCCACGGCTATTCCCGCCGCCAGTGGGCCCAGTCAAAAATCAGAGTGTCACGTGACAGAATGTGCCCTTTTATATGGGATTCAGAGACGCGAGTATGGCGGGCAGATCTTCGAGATAAGAAAGCCTTCATTCTGAGATTCAGCTTTGAGAGTCATCAATCGTCGATATCCAACCTGAAATTTCGAACTTGATTTACCTCATTATGGATACGCCCGCCAAGTATAAGTTTTATTCGGAGTGACTTATCACGTGTCAGTTGTTCAAACCTGTACTGTCAGCATTCGAAAACAGTCCGAGACTTTGAAAAATTCATATAGATTTATCTCCGTCTCGTATTTTGACTGAACTTCACCATAAATGAGCTAGCTGAAACATTACATTTCTTGTTAGCTTATCAAGCTTTTGAGAGCTTATAATAGCACAAAGAGCTTCACTCAAGCACATTAACTCTTCGTCAGTTCAGAGTCTAACATGGATCTTACTTTAATTGGGCCAACTTTTGAAAGAAGCCCTATCAATCAATCATTCTTCCACCGTTTAGGGGTATTTAGACGGCTCCAGTTCGACCTGCCCAGCGCCAATATCGGAAAATGTACTTTTGTCGTTCCTGGGTCATGAGGCAACCGCACCTCTGCGCTTCCTATCTTGTTCACAGAAAAATGAGTCTTCAGAACCACTGAATAGCAACTTATAGAAGAACCGTACCGTTTGTGTATGATCCCACCAACAGGCTGATGGAAGAAAGGCAGGTTGAGGCGATTCTTTTCAAAAACACAGTAGATGACTATCTCACATTCGTGTATCCTAGTGCATCACAACAGTGTCAAGCATCAGCGATGATAAATTAATTGAAAAGATATGCTTTTGAAGTAGCGTTGCACGACAATCGTAGCGATTCAGCTAGAGATTGGTTCAAATCAATGGCAGCATTTCCCGGATGGTTCAATCAAATATACTGCTTTCCAAGTGGGTTTTTCGACATGCACCAACACTTCGAGAGGTTGTATCGCTTAAAGTCACGCGAGGACTACGTGGAAGAGTTCTCGCAGCTCGTGAAAGTCAACAGAATGTTGGAGAACCCAATCGAGAATGTCTCGGATGCCATCATGAACAAGTATTTCATTCGGAGTATCAGAGACCCGCAGATACGGTATGTGCTTCTATATAGAGCACTCAAACCCGATTTCACGAAACGAATGGATAACTCCATAGATTGTGCCCGGATTCGAACAAAAAAGGGGCGTTTCCAATGACGTGGACTGATCAAAATAGCTAATCGAGCTTGGCCTTTTGAATGGCCTCCGAACTTGATCGCTGTGGACGGCTTCCACATTTGATTGATTATGAAACGGGTCTATTCTGGCTTATGCGTAGGTAGCAGCTTAGGTAGAAATCACTTAAAGGAGATGACATGGTTTGCTTGTCATTTCAGATGAGCTCGGGAAAACATTTGTTCTAGTATAGAATATTGCGTCTATTCATCGTAAACGGGCCAGGTACTGCGAAAGTTTCTGGCTCCTTTCCGTCGGAGTCGGACACTTCAGTCTTGCTTTATTTGAGCTTCCTTCTGAGACTCAATGAGGTGGACATTCATAACCATAACCCGTAACCTAATATTTTCATTATCTGAGAAACGAACTTTTTCAGTTTCGGCTTCAAACGTCAAATCGTATAAATGAAACATTTCCCTTAAGGCAAATAAAATCATATTTCCAGTCAAGTGCTGCTTTCTAGATCGAGGAACCCCATTTGTGAACCTCACCTTAACGGATGTTAGGAAGGGCCGAAAGGGCGAAGATTGCATCCCAGTAAAGCAGTAATGATCACTTCCTAACATTGACGAGCGTAGAGGGTTAAATTTATGAGGCTTAAATTCGATGCACATGGCGTCCCGATTCTCGAAGTCAAGGTAGACTATCTCCATCGTGAACAAAGATTGCATCAGTTTTCAAAGCACGGCCTGTGTATTCAGAGTAGGGCGTTCCTTATCGCAAATTATTCGATTCTATAGCACCCACTAGACCCATTGTAGGAGTCCGATTCTGAGAACACCAATTTTCGAATTTTGAAATATTTACGCGCTCATCCCGAGAATTTTTAGTTGAAACAAAAGATAAAAGACTCTAGTATATGACCAACGCTTTGCCCGCGAGCTGGTCAAGATAATGGCCTTTCCTTAAAGGGTCTAGTTCAATTAAAAGCTGTAGTAAGCGTCGAGACTTCTCACTTGTCTCCTTCTTAGACTCGGCGGATGTGTCACATAAACCGCCAAGAAGCGAAATTAAAAATACAATCGTTTTAAGACACCACACGTTGTCCAGCCCAGTAGGACTGTCTTCCTTTTCCAAGACGTTCAATTCCTCAACCCCTCCGAGCTGTTGTTCAATTGTGTTTTTATATGTTTCTTTGGAAAGATTATTGACAAACACCGGATCAGTTAGGAGCCATTGCATGTAAAGCCACACAGAAGTGTCGTCTGCATCCATGAACATGCCAGTTTTCACCAAATTGAGCTCGTGTTGTAATAAAGTGTGAGGTGAGGTGAAAAGAGACGCGCCTGCATCGTCAGATATCGGTCCAGTTTCTTTAATAATCAGGAATATTTTTTTCACCAACTTTGCCCGGTTGTGCCATGCACTGAAGTTGGATGTGCTCTTGTTGATGGTCTCTGTGGTGTACTGGAATTCTTTGAGATTGACCTCGAGCACTGCTTTCTGAGACCCAAGCTCCTTTTCACGTGCTTCCTCCTCAATATGCCCCACCACATACCGCCGATAATGCCAGCCATGAAAGTTCCTGCTGTCCATGGCCAAAACCTTCAGAGCAATCGCCAATTCGCGGGCCCAGTCAGCGCTATTTTTGTTATTGAGTGTCTCGAGACACCAGCGGCGATGGTTCCAGAGCCAGTAGCACTTAGGGTACTGCTTCATCATGACCATTGACAACTTTAGGTCTTGATTGAGCGCCTCTACGATATCTAATGTGTTGGTCTCGAAAAGAGAAACTAAGATTTTCCGACGGAAGTTCCAGACCGCGTTGAATTCCGGGTTCAGCTCCAAGAGCAAGGTGGTGTTTTGGAACGCCTCCAAGGTGTATACGGCCTGCTTTTTATCATCCAAAACTTTCTTGGTGAGGGCTCTATAATGAGCGATCCGCGCCCGGTCTTTTTCTAGCTTCAGCTTCCGCGCTAGTTCGGATAATCGGACTCGTTTCACTCCGTGTTGCTGAATGTTAGAAGCTTGCTTGGGTTGTCATGGGCAATTTGCAGTTTTGCAAGAAACGTACCATTTTACTGTGGCTTCTGGTTCAATTGACTGATCAGCTTATCAAAGGCAAGAACTGCTGTCGCGTGTGGGATCACGTGATGTGGCGGGTACTCATGATGGAAAATGGAAATTTTCGTCAACTCTCGAGAGACACTTTTGCCTTTCATTCTATCTCAGACTTATTCGGGAAGACTGTATGTGTCATTTTCCAATTCTAAAATTGTCAACACAATTTGAATGAGACAATTGGCATGACTTTCGACCGAGCTCGCGCCAAATATGCCAGATATGGGGCCCGGGTCATTTCACGTGACCACAATTTTGCAGTGTATCCCACTGGTCCATGTATGGAAGTAATACTTGTGTTGAGCTGTTATTTTAAATCATGCGCTCAGGCATTGAATACCAAGGTTTTTAAAATTAACAACACAAAAATTACTAATGACAGGGCCACAGGAAAAAGAACCCATGCCTATTTGTTTTGAACTGAGCTTTATCACATTCAATTTTATGCGTCAGGTAGCTTTGAAGAAACTAATCATATAGGTTACAGCCCCCATTCAAAAATGAGAATTTGTCAATTTCATGACAAGACACAAATAGAGAATTATTGGACAGATCTTTAGGCATAGGTTTTACTCTATATTTTTGAGCTGACTCGCTTATTTGATGAGTTGTTGTCATATTTTTATCACTTACATCCACAAATGGCATAAAGGGTCCGAAAAATTTCCTCCAAAGGAGCTTTGTTGTTTTTTCTGAGAGGATTCTTGGGTGGATTTTTCATGATTCTGTGTATAGTCGGATCCTCTTCTGAGCTTCTTTTTGGGCTAATTTGCAATTGTATCTGTGGGTTGGGCCATATGCTAAAAAGTTGAGGAGATATTTTACCCAAATCACCCATACGGGAGCTTTTGTAGACCTTTGCTGATCTCGATTTGATTTGCTGCAGACCGTTACGTGCATTTGTGCATGCGATTTTTAAGTCAATACCGAGAATGTTGAAACGAGCAACAAATAGCTCACATCATTGAGAGCTATAACATGCGACTTTTGATATTGCTGTCCAAGAAACACTTCATGCCTAAGGTCTTGATCGAGCAAAAAAAATTCACATTGCGGAAACCAGGGCTGATGCGTCTCAAGCTTAAATGCTTCTCTGAGTTAGTAATTTATATGAGCTGACTGTTGGGGAAAGTAACACACTGACCTTGCGTGTAACTAAATATTGTAACTAGAATTTTGAAGCATCATTTGATGTTTCACAGCTTGAAATCTGGTTACTTGGGCTAAATCTGGTGTCATTCCTCAATTAAGTAGTTTCTTTGCTCTTCACTACCTAAACTCGTGACTTTCAGATTTCGCCGACTCCCAGTCTATTCCAAAACCCAATCCACTGCGAATCCAAGTCTACTCCAGACCTACCCCTTTTTGTCTATTTCATTAATTATCATTTCTTCTATTCTATTTACACGCTCCACGCTCCTATCATCTCTATGCCTCTACAGCCTTCATTTCTACGAACCCAGTAGGCACTGGGCTAAGTGTCCCATCCTGGTGCGACGCCTTGAAAAAAGAATAGTTCAACACCACATCCTCAATATTCCGCATGGCCGGGTCCTTAGCAAAATCAGGGTCAATGAAGAAGAAAACTGGCATGTCAACCTCTTCGCCCGCAGCCAATCTCTGCTCCTCAAAACAAAAGCACTGAATCTTGTTGAAGTATGGCGCCACGTGGTCCGGGCTTACGGAATAGGTGGCCATACCCACAATGTCTTCTTTGGACATATTCTTGGCCCTATAAAATACCAAGGCAGTTTCTCCTGGAACGATGTAAACCTCCTTTTGGAGCGGCTTGAATTTCCAGGGAAGAATGCCCGACGCCTGGCACGAGAACGTGATCTTGATCCGCTTGTTTGTTTCCACGGGAATGACCTTATCGGGCGTGAAAAGCCGCGTGTCGGTGATAGGAGTGCCTCCCCATCCTGTTCTCTTACAAAGGTACCGGTAAAATGGCACTGCGATACATGAGAGCCCGGCGAAAAACATGATTACGGACCCCGAGTAGTAGGCGGCGCTCCTGTTACGGTATTTCATCTTTTCCAGCTGCTCCTGGTGTACTCTATGGAGTGTTTCTTGGACCAGTCTTTTGGGCTGAGAGGCCTGCCGAAGTCTGCCGCCAGTACTGAAGTTTTTTGTGTTTCTGCATCCCGCAGTGAGTCTCTGCAAAAGGGATTTCCTTAGTATTAGGCTGCTGATTTTGGAATACATGGCATTTATGTGTATGGGGATTAGGTTTATGGGGATCTGGCTGATGCGTAAATTGTTCAAAAGGCAATTTGGGGTCCAGACTCTGACCAGCGTAGATCTGAGCATGGCCGTCTGATATTTGTAAGGGTTCCATGTAGGCCACCGCGACATTGTGACTCGAGAAGTTCAGATGATGGGACTTTTCTTTATCAACTAGAGCGCGCACACAATATGACGACGGCAGTGTTAGGCCGGGCTCAAAAGTCCTATACTGTGAAGGCTGGTTAAAGGACTTTCATTGTCAGTAGCAAGAAAATAGATAAAAATGAATTGTGCTCTTCTTTTCAGTTTTTCAAGAGAAGATTTGTGCTCTGTTATCAGTTTTGGTCTATCTGTAATTTCGAGCTTGCGCAAATTTTCTTTTCCAGGTCTGAGTATCAACCAATAAATGGAAACGAAAACGCAAACCCTCTTACCACTCTAGCCGAGCAACTCTTGGAGCTTCTCGTTGGTGTACTGGTCATTCAACGACATCATGCCACTGAACACCTCGTCGCTCGTGTTTCTCCTTACTTGCAAGACCTTCTCCCTCACAAACGACAGAAGATTGACGGTATACACCGGATCTTTGCTCTCAAGCAACCTCAGATACCTGATTTTCTCACCGTGGGGCAAGATGTCCGCATCTAAGTACGAGTAGTTGTCCACCTCAGTGTAAATGTAGTCGCCCTCGTAAGCCTGGCTGTTCCCAGAAACGTCCTCCAGGACCTCTTCAAGGTACAAGAAGCACTTGCGGAGAACCTCTGCTAGGTCTTTGCCAAAGTCGCTAGTATCTTGTGGGGCGGCGAACGCAAGAAGTGATACAAGAGCCAAAAGGTTGACTTTTTTGTTCCGTGGGTTCCCATTGTTTTTATAGTACGAGACCCAGGTCCGGAGAAGTCGCGTGACATCCAAGGAAAGGTGGCTGCAGACCTGGAAAAAGCCTGTCGGTGACTTCCATGCAAACCGAGATACCACCAGCAAGATCTTGTTTGCAAGCACAATGCTGTGGTTTTCGTCTAACACGTAGTCAAGCATGCCATTCATCAAGCCACTGCTAATCAAACCGTTCATAAACCCTTCGTCTTCGCTTTGCAGGAGAAGCAAGATGTCCATCATTGATATAAACGCGTCAAACGCATCATCCCGCATCGTCGATATATATCCTGAAAGTACGCGGAAAATCTCGACGCCGAACTCCGAACTGTACACTTTTGGGGCCAAAAGCGCATACGATCTGGCTATTGATAGGATAGTGGTCAAGATCTCGGTCGACTCAATAAGTGCCGGGTGGATGAGCTGGAAAAAATCCACCAATTCAGTCCCTAGCTCTGAGCCTGCAGGAAAATATTGAAGGATCGCCAGCCACAAGTCGTAGCCGTCTTCCGATAGAAGGTAGAAGTACTCCGAGGAATGGGTGCAGCAGCTTTTGATCAACGGGATTGTGATGAAGTGGGTTTCTGTTGAGTTCTGGTTCAATGCAATCACCAAGTTTTTGAGCACCCGGAGCAACGAAGTCTTAAGTATCGACTCCTCGTTTCCCTCAGAGCCTGAGGTTTCCCAGTATCCGGGAACAATCCGTAGTATGCTGATGAGCGTTTCTTGGTCAATCAAGGGGTTACATCGCTCCAACAACGCCGCTAGAGTATCCAAAACATATAGTTTTGATTCTGTAAACGAAAGATCCCGTAACATTGCAATCAAGCGAGCGACAAAATCTTTGAGAAACGGCTGGAAATCCTGCTTCACAAAGTCCCAGTCGTTGATCACGGTTCTGAGGCTCTGTGCCGCGGTTAGCTTGACAACTTTATCGTTCGCCTTAGTTTCCGGCTCCATGAAACTGAGTAAGAGCTTGTAGATCTCCACGCGGCTCTCCCTAGAACAGTCTACCACTACCCACGTGCTGATTATAAGACATATTCTGCGCTTTATGATCTTGTCTTCCGCATGCTCGCTGCGTAAGCCCTCGGGAATAAAGACTTGAGTAAGTAATTGGTCAAAATTAACCTTGTCGGCGATTGAGTCGGCCGATAGCTGGAACGTGCAGAACGTAGAGTCTTTGGTCAAGACGCTCTCCAAAGACTCATTACTTGTCATCCCGTTCAGAATCTTGTTCAAAATATAGCCCGAGAGGTCGTCTTTGAAGTACTTGATGAGGTCCTGGTAAAAGTTCTCCGCACAAGGCCTGACTTGGAACTCCCAACTGGAGCTGAGCTCCTCGTTCGTCCATTCCTCGGGTTCGAGAAGCCACGATTCCAAATCTGCGGGTTTGAGGCGCAAGTACCAATTGATGATCAAGTCACAAAGCTCTATGATGACTTGTGGCGTGAAAAGCTGGGACTTCAAAAGTGCTATCGCATGGTTTACTTCCTCCTTATCGTTCCGTTGCTTGAGTGTAACTGCACCCTGCTTGTAAACGTAGGTGACCATTTTTTTGAGAATCAAGAAGCCTTTAAGCGCCAAGGAGGCCCAGAACTCGTTTTCCTCTGAGCTTGCGTAGATTGTCTCCGCCTTATTTTGGAGCAACGACATGAACGTCGTGATGACTTCCTGTGCACACGGCATGAGGATGAATCCTGTCGGGTTGCTATTGATAAGGTTCAAGTAAAGTTTGCTGTACAGTTTGACGAATTTCTCGAGGAGATCTGAGGAGTACTTCTCGTGCTCCATGACCAAGCCTTGCAAATGGCCTATAGAGATCTTGAGAAACTCGGCAATTTCCTGGTTCTTATGTGGCTGCTCAAAGCCCTCGGGGATCACGCGACGAAGGTTTTTCAAGCACATGTAGCAGATCTCCATCACGGTCAAGTTCAGCGAAGACGTCCACATGTGGAAAAGCTTCAAGTACAGCTTCACCAACACAGGCAAGATGAGCGGGGCCTTGCTTTGGAACGCGTGGCGAGCTCGGCCGATACGCACCATGGCCACAGCCTTTACCACCTGGTTCAAAACCACCAAAAGGTTGTTTGCAGCAACCAAATTGTTCTTTACGAATACATACGACTCGAGACTCTTGCTCACGTGGTCAAACAAGTCTGGCCACTCTGCGGGAAAGTCAAAACGCACGATCCGCGCTACAGCGTGTGCATTCTGGATGGCCAACTGGCTATTTTTCTCGTCCAATAGATCGAATACTCGCAGCCTTATTTGCGCCTTCTCTTCCTTGCTGATGGCATTGGTCCGCGACGTGCGCCAGTACTTCTCCACGCCGTTTTTGAAGCAAATAATCGCTATCCATCTGATTCGGAGCGGCAATTCGGTCTTGAGATAGATCTCCTGCAAAGAATAGTGGAACCCACGCTCGACTTCCCAGTTTTTGAGCTGCTGCTCGGCCTGCTGCTGCACATCGCCCCTATCGGCCAGCTCCACGAGATTGAGCACTTCCAAAAGGGTGTCTAGAGATAGTTGCATTGTTCCTATATCAGAAAACCAGAATTAGGAAGGTCGGGTGGGAGAATTGGTGGAGTGAAAGTGTCCAAGGCTCACCTTTCCAGATCATCGTGCGAGCCCTCTATGGCCCAAGCCTGCATGGTGATGTGACGATGTAAGAAATAGGTGATGGGCAAACAGAAATAGTGTAGTGTTTATGTGGACAGGGTCAATTTTGGGGAGCGCATATTATTTTATAGATATAAAACTCGAGTCGGAGAATTTTCGAAGTTTTGTAATCATCTTTCTGGGTGATGTGAATCAAATTGTATGGGTGGTGAATTTATTGAAGCAAAGATTGAACGCCAAAGAGGTATTTTATTGGGATGTGAAGAATTGGCAGGGTTGGACCATAGCCAAATGAAGTTCATTTTGAACTTTTTAATTTCTTGGCAATTTGGTGGGGTGGATTTTACTAATTTGGCACATTGCTTCTATTCCTTCGAAGTTGTATCAGTCAGGCCTGTTGGTTGCCGCAAAAGCCCTAGTAGTGTATGGCAATAAAGGCTTTGATGCGTCGAGAAATAAAAATCTTTTTTTTTCTTGCAATTTAGAGGTCTCTTTGATTGTGACTTTAGAATTTCTTCTTTCTATCGACTTGCAGGTTATCATAAAGTGGATCGTATTGGGGAATATAATGCCAAGGAACGCGAAGGCAGAGGCAATCCCAACCACTATGAGGTTTGAGCCCGGCTGAGCTGTGTGACAATTGCGGTCTGCAATCTAAAAGCACTGGAAAAAATGTTCATTTTTGGGCCGAATCTTATTTGATCTCTATTTTCGGAAATTTTATGCAAAGATTCAAAGTATAATTGATACAGACCAATGTCATATCTGGCTTCGAGTGGCTTTTGCTTGCTGAAGTATTTTACATAAGAACTCTTCGAGTAAGACACGAGTCAGTTCGACTGGCACTAAATATTGATATAATTCCCGGTCTCCGGGACCGATTACGCGGACTAGTCTTTCTAAAGTCTACAGTCCAAAAAAACCGTCAAAAAGGAATTAATCTTGTCATTTAAAAGAATGACCATAATCGGGTGGGATTGGGTAATTCAATAGATGCTTAAAGCCAGTGAGAATAACTTTATCAATTTCTACTGTCTTCTTTCTGTCTTTTATATTTCTTGCCTTGTACAGCTTGATTGTTTTGCTCTCTATTCTAGTCTTGATTCCTTTTGTTGAGGCCCGGCTTTTCGTCAATACGAGGGGTCTTTCATGTGCTCCCAGCAGACAACTAGTTATTGCATCCGGCCAACAACTAAGTCGAGACGACAACCCAAAGGGCGTTCCCGAAATTCACATTTCGTAAACTTTTCTTCATTTGGGTTATTTCTTCATTTTCAAGTCACACCATTAGTTCTCTATATCCTTGGATACTCTATAATAAGCCCTGCTCGAAGGTCCTCGTGAGCATTGACCCAACGAACCACTTACCACCGCCTCGTTTCATCGCCTTCTTTCCAGTCTCTCTCTGTGTAACCTAACTCTTTTTTCACTCTGAGCACCACGTCTGAGTCGCCTATGTTCTTGCCAACGTTGTCACTGATCTTGATCGACGGGTTTCCCGCTGCCGAGGCCAATTTAATCACAATATTGAGAGGTGGGGACTTTCCCTCGCCGGAGCCGGTGCTCTTGAAATCGTTAGTGAAGAATGTGCCTATTCCAAATATCACTTTGAGGCCGTCTTTCTCGGCACATTCCTTATACTGGACACACTTTTCAACGTTCAACGAGTCCGAGAAACATATCGTTTTTGTGTTTGGTGCATATCCCAATTTTGCAAAGTGAGCAGCGATCTTGTGGCAGTATTCCTCCGGGTCGCCCGAGTCCTGTCTCACCCCCGTGTAATAATCAGTGTATGGCCTATCGAACACCCGAAGGTATGCGTCTGTGCCAAAAGTATCTGTGAGAGCCAAGCCGCAGTATTTTGGTCCGAACGTCTGAAGCCAATATTCCATTGCCACGCGGTTTGCATTTGTGTAATCCTGAGTGATTGACGCCACACCCATGAACCACTCATGCGCAACGGTTCCGATCGGCATGACGCCGTATTTGCGTGCAAGCGCCACGTTCGAAGTCCCCAAAAAAAGTTTGGCCTTTTCTGGGCCGAGATTGTTGGCGGATTTGACTATGGAGCCCACCACAATATCCTGAGTCTTTCCCAGTCTTCTCCTACGGGTACCAAACTCACTAAAGGCACAGTTGTTTTTGAGAAGAAGACGCGCTTTCTCCGCCGCAAGTCCGTCCTGGCCCTCATAGTTCCACGTGGTATCCACAAACTTAAAGTATGCCTCTGAAACAAGCGACAACACGTGGATTTCATACGGGATCGTCTCGTACCACGTCCCAGTAATCTCCAAATAGAAACTATCCAAGTTCTCAGTATCGTTGAAGTACGTCACCTGCCTTTCAGGGTCCAAACGGAAGTCCAGCAACGAGTTCAAATACTCCAGTGGAAGCATTGGGACTGTTTCTCTAAGATACGTGATTTCGTCATGGCTGAAGCGCAAGTTCCCCAAGAGTGCGATCTGTTTTTTCAACCACGCAATAGCCGCCAGGTTCAAGCTCATTTGCCGCGTTCTATTTTTGTACTGATATGACACAGGCACATCTTTGAAGTGCTGGAACACAGCGGCCTGCATCGAGACTTTGTATAAGTCTGTGTCTAGAAAGGAGACTATAGCCTGGTCCTGACTCATTGAATTAAAATCCTAAATATGTTTTCTTGCTTTCTTAAGCCTCAATGGCGTCTATAATGTGTGTGGAGAAGATCAAATCGGTACTCTAGAAGTTGCGTTGATAAGACTCGGGCTCATGCGATCTCGCGTATCTCCATGAGCCAAGCACGACCCGGAGCGAGTGATCGATGATGGTGTGATTTATTGTCATGGCAATTGTTTTCTGCTACTTGTATTTAAAGCCAGATTTTGTCTTATTTTCTCACTTGTAAATTCTGAATCCACCGAAACCTTGGAATTGACTAATTAAAGTCGGCAATGAGAACTATAGCTTGGGCTTGATATTGCGGCTTCTATACTGCGGCTTCTAAATCATTAATCATAACTATGATAGAAACAAAACAAGATTTCCTGGAACAATTGTGTTCTACATCGTACTTATCAAAAGGGACTCAAATAACCCAATCAACAATCATGGGCTTATTAGAACCTCGGGTCAAATATAAAGCACAATTGCCGAGCAGGCTGATCATGCGGCCAAAATGTGTCTTATATCTTGCCATTCAATGCTGCACGTGCCAAGTGCCTTGCTCGGATCGCATTGTGTCCCGTGACAACATGAGTTTGCAGCTTTCCAGAAAGATCAGAAAACTTCAGAAAGTCTCATGAGCAGCGTTGATTGAGACGTAAGACAATGGTTCAGCAAAAGGGCTTTGAAATGCAAAAAAAAACTGACTCCGGCGTGATTCGAACACGCGCATCTTACGATAACAGAACTTGAGTCTGCCGCCTTAGACCGCTCGGCCACAGAGCCTTTTGGTGGCTCAAAATTAAATTGCCTTTTTATACAAAACTTGTTGATAGGCAATGCAATGCATTTGTTGTTTTTTTTTGATTACGGTTAGATATTTGAAAACAAAGGAGAAAGTTTTTGGTATTTTTCAAGCACATATCGATGAACTGAGGCCTCAGCTTTTGCCCACAAAGGCATAGCCGCCTACAACCAACACGTCTCAAGACAACCTGAAAAATTTGAATTGTTTCCGCCCTTCAAAAAAAAAAAAAAAACCTTCAAGATCTTCTGGCTCGTGAATTGAATACAGCGGCTAGTGTAAGGAGAAAGGTTCAAAGCCCGGGAGGGCTGAGGACCTTCATTACTCAGTACATTATCCAGGTTCATTACAGGTTTTCTATTCTATAGATATATAGTTTTTTGGGTCGCCTTAAAACGGCTTCCTGTAATGCATATTGTTTCTTTAAAAAAAAAGTTGTTTCTTAACAAAAAAAAAATACACTCGTGAAATGGTGTAATTATAGAATATGACTTTTAGGCAAAACGCACCCCGCATGTCGATGACTAAATCCCTCGGGTTTATTAAGGGCGTACGAAGAGGGGTTTTTATATAATTTTCTTGTAGCTTAGCCCTTCGATCAGATGAATCAGACAAAAAAAAAAATTGCCAACCACAAACCTTTTTAACTGCGGTTCGAACCCTACGATCAACAAACAGGTTTTTTACGTTTCTGGGGTGCTTTTTCTGTGAAACAGCGTGCAGCATCTCCCGCCCAAGCAAAGAATGTAGGTTCTGGAGTGTTTTGTTAAGTTTTCTACAGTTATATATAGTTTCGCCGCTGGTTTACCAGAGGCATCATCAAATACACATGATTCTAGCAAAAAAAAGCCCCCTCTTAATAGTAAAATTTTTACCCAAGCTGAACTCTAGCTTAGTGGTAAGAATCTAGTGAGAGGTTTTACATGTTTGCTCTAAATTTTTGGTCGTCCCCTCAGTTGAATGAAACAAAGTCCAGGATCTTTTGATCTGACAAATTAGCTAAAGCTAGAGATCTTACATACAAAGAAAGAAAAAACGTTACCCAAAAAATTGCAGTTTCAATGTATGGGGATATTGTTTTCAGAAACAAGTATGGTTGTAAAACTACGAATTAGAATTTGAAGGGAGTAAGCTCTCATTAATATTCAGTCCTCCCCTCTCCCCTCTTTCAAGAGAGGTCCTGATTTGTTATCTCCTCATGGAACAAGCTATTGCAACTCTAGCCTATAATATCTCACCTCCCATGTGCCCTCATGTGGCTAGTGCATGGTATATTTTCCTGTTTCAAATGAAACTAGCTCTCAGTAAACCTGTTCTCATTCAGCGACCTCCAATTGTCTCTCTTTAGCTCTGCACTATCCAATTCACTTGAATTATAGCTTAGACCCCTTCTCCATGTGATCCCTATACACAGCTGCTTCAAATTCCTCAAAGCCTTCCACGCAGCTGCTGTCCATATAAGGTATGATCTGACAGCCCCAAAAACCAGCACACCCGTTCTGGATATCGATCCAGAAGTATAAGTTTGCAATCCCGGCCCAGTATAATGCCCCTTTGGGTCGGCCTGTCTCTAAGCTTTGCCCATTATATCCACAGCCTATCAAACTATAGCCATTGGTGGGGTCTGAGAAAGGGATGGGAAAGCTCGTGGCCAAATTTGAAGGGAGATGGTCTTTTATAGCATACTCCACGGTCTTCCTTTCCAATATTCGTGCGCCCGTATCAGGACTGAGACCGAAGTTGAGCCATACTCTCATGAATTTGAGATAGTCGCCCACTGTTCCAAAGCATCCCTGGCCGCCCATATCGATTTCCGAAATGAGCGGTACAGGAAGTTTTTTCTTAAAAAGCCTAAGCTCGTCCTCTGTTTTATCGTGCAACTGTACTAATGTAGACGGATCTCGGACTTCAAAAGTACAGTTTTTCATCCCGGCCTTTGCAAACACATTTTCGGCCAAAAACTCCAAAAGCTTTTTTCCTGAAACAGCTTGCACTATAAGACCTAGCCAATCAAAACTGTGGCCATATACCCAGTCGGAGCCCGGCTCGAATACAAGAGGCATATTCGAGGGGCTAAACAATTTGAGCAGGGGAGTGAAGATCCGTTTCTTGGACATAATCTTGAAGTAGTCGCTGTTTGTGATCAAGTAGGCGAAGCCAGAAGTATGAAGGAGGAGGTGCCTGATACTGACATCTGTTTTTGGTTTTATTGGTGGCGCTTTCAATTCCCCCGTGTCTATGTCCACTTGGTCTCTGTCAATGATTCCAAACTTCCCAAGAATCGGAAGATACTTTTTGGCTGGTGCGTCCAAGTCCACCCGTCCGCGTTCCCACAATATGAGTATAGCCATTGCAGTCATTGACTTTGTGCAGCTGAAAAAGCAGAGCATGTCATTCTCATTTACGGCTTCTTTTGTTTCTATATTTTTGACTCCTTGAGCGGTGAGAAACCTGCAATCTTTTGCGTTTGTATAGCCAGCAATAACGGCGTTTATTTCAGGGAGATCTGAGCCATCTCTGGGTGACACGTACTTGGCGCATATATCTTCGAGCGGCAGCATGATTAATTTTCTCGGGCCAGTAAATATTTATTTGAATGGCGTATTTGTTTTATGAATCTCGCGAATCCTTTTAAGAATAATATAGTTTTGAATGCCTTCTTTTAAAAATAAGTTCCGAGATATGCTTGGGAACTTTTTTTTTGTTTTCGGTGTGACCTTCTTTGCAATCAGACTGTTGGTGGAAACTGACGAAAGAGCTTTCAACTTCTTCCCCTGTATTATCTACTTTTGTTGACCTGAGTGTTCGTATCTTGAATATTTGCTTTGACTGCTTCCCGTTTAAGTGAAAGCTCTTAATTAAAGTATTTCCTGACCCGCCTTAACAAAAATCTAATTTCTTCTGTTTAATTTGATGAAATCTTAGTTCGACTCTGAAATCAAATGGTAGAAATATTTTCTACGCGGCCCTTTTACGAGTTGCACGTGCCGTGCTGTGGGGAAATCACGTATAGAGCCGAGGTGCCGATGAAAAGTAAACAAAGCAGATAGGTTTGCGCATTGTTCTCCACTTAAAGATTAGAATCATTTTATCATACCGAATTCCAAATTTTTGACGAAACCCCTGAAAGCCTGAAAATAAGCTATATCCTCATACTTGTGTTTGGATAAAATTGTGATGCGCATGTGAGTTCGGGCTCAAGACAATTTCGGCCTCTATTCATCGATTGCAACTCCACCCCGCTCTTGAAATATCACAGCTCTTACACTGAAAGCGCTAATGATAAAAGGTAAAAAAAAAAGCATAGCTTCCAAAAAGAGGAGCTAAAAAAAGCTCGTTCCATAAAGCGATAAATGTTTTTGAGCACTTTGCAAAGACTTTGCCCTTTTGTAAATTTTTCGGTCTTCTGTGTCCATAATTTCTCTTGAAAGGTCGTGAGGAGATAAGAGGGTCGTAACTGAAATGGGACCTTGTTTAAGCTACAAAAAGAAAATGAGCTATGAATGAGACAAGAGCTGCAGCGCTTCAGGAAATTATTAATTGTAAAATAGTATTCTTTATACTGCAGCACGCGTGTATAACAGTTCAGTGCAACTTCAACGTATACACCATTCCCTATTTTACTCCAAATTTTGTCTTGTTTTTCTTTCATTTATTGTCAGTTGATTCTTCGATCGTGAAGCCATGGCACCAAATATTCTTTCAAATTGGGATCAGAGCCGCTCAAATACTCACAACTTCCTCATAAACGGCTGTCTCAAACTCCTGGAAACTCTCGACACAGATCTTTTCCATATAGGGCATGATCTGACTAGCCCAGAATCCGGCAATGCCATTTTCAAAATCAAGCCAGAAATACAAGTTAGCGAGTCCGACCCAAAACAACGAGCGGGCCGGCCTTCCTGTTTTCAAAGCTTTGGTATTGATTGCGCATCCAAGCAAGCTGAACCCATCGCTGATATCTGCCGAGGGGGTCGGAAAATCGATCACGAGACCTGGTGGAAGGTGGTTTTTCATGGCGTACTCAACGGTTTTTCGAGACAAAATTCGAGTCCCCGTATCGGGGGAGACGCCGTAATTGAGCCAGATTCTCAAAAATTTCAAGTAGTCCTCTGCAGTTCCAAAGCAGCCGTGGCCACCCATATCTAATTCTGAAGTCAAGGGAATTGGAAGAGGCGCTTTAAACAACCGCAACTCCTTTTCTGTCTTTTCGTGCAACTGCATCATTTGTGACGGATCGTTCATTTGAAATGTACAACTGGTCATTCCTGCCTTCAGAAACACGTTCTCTTGTAAAAACTCAGACAAGTTTTGCCCCGATACAGACTCAACAATGAGACCAAGCCAGTCAAAATTAAGCCCGTATTTCCACTTTGTTCCTGGCTCAAAAACTAGAGGGGTGTACAACGGGTCAAAAAGCTCTCTCAGCGGCTTGGAAAGCTTATGCTTTGTCAGAATTGCTTGGTAGCTATCCTCTGTGATAGTATAGGCAAATCCAGCCGTGTGGAGCAATAAATGTCTGATGGTCACATTGTTTTTAGGCTTAGTAGGTGGATACTTTAGATCACCCGTTTTCAAGTCAACCTGGTCTTTTTCAATTATTCCAAAGGAGCCGAGAATGGGCATGTATCTTTTTGCAGGGACATCCAAATCAATTTTTCCCGTGTCCCATAAGATCAAAATCGCCATTGCAGTCATGGATTTGGTCAAGCTGTAGTATCCCAACATACTATCTTTTAACACACTATCCATTGTCTCGATATTTCTCACGCCTTCAGCAGTAAGAAATTGAGTGCTTTTCTCGTTTGTATAGCCAGCAATGACAGCGTTCAACTCTGAACCCCCCAGATCATTGCTCGAGTACACATTCTTTGAGCAGATCTGTTGAAGTTTCAGCATTATCTAGTGTCGTAAAACCAGAACTTCTTAACTCCCTAAACTATAGTGGCGTATTTGGAAAAGACAGACACAAGGAAGATCGAAGGGACTCCAAATTATATAGTTTTTTGAAGAAGTTTTCGGATTTAACAGCTCACCTGTAGTTTTGAAAGAGCGAGTCCGGAATTGCCGCAAAGAAACTTAAGAGCAAATTTGCGCTCCGCTAAAATTGCCTGTTAAGCCGAAATTTGTTCGAAAATATGGGATTCTTTATCACCAATTTCTACAAGTGTCTTATCCGTCCTCTCGGCTTATGTTTTTTTATTTTGTGTTTCATCATTCTTGTCCTCTCGAAAGTGAACTATACTCCCTTCCAGGCTCCATGCTCAGAAGCCAGGGTGCCCTTTTTGAAAAGAAACAATTCTCATTGACTGGCTCAAACGCTCTGTATCTTTCGAAATTATTGGTTTAATTTTTAGAGATAAAACCGACACAAATAGAGAAGTGAGTCAGGTTTTTTTCTGACCTTTCAGAGAACCGGAGAATTTCGATGAATTCCGGATTCCAGCACCTTATTGACTGTGCATAGTGACATATCATTGTTTCTCAGCAAAATCCAATGGGTGCGAGCGTGTACTGAATAGGGCCTCTGCGACATTTATGGCAAATCGCAATTTCAAAAGATGGTATTCAAGCAGTTCAGCAACGGCAAAGTTATTTCAAGTTTTTCAAAGAACGATAAGCCTCTTTCAAGTATATTTGTATCTTTTAAATGACTGGCAAACGGGCTTTGGCTCAATTTTGGAATTTTCCATGTAGAAATACGATTTGTTGCAAAACCTGCCAACGAGCCTTCTCTTTATCCTAGAATTTTTCCTTGAAAATTTGCTCAACGGTTTCTCCTAATGCAAAATACTTGAGTGGTTATTTTTTTAAACGTTTAAAATGATAAAAGAGAGTCAGTTTCATAATTCCGAGATTCAACAATGGCAAGTGAGCAAGGCGAGCTTCTATTCTAGTCAACCATGCGTTAATTTGGTCGCTTTTTGTAGGGAGTTTGGAAGTAAAGTTTGGACATTTGCGCTTGCACCCTAATTCCCGGAATCAGAAACACAACACAGTAGTTCTTCACATATACCTGTTACTATCTTTCTTGACACTATGTCAGAGACAAATTGAGTACCACGGCCTTTATTCCAACATTGAACTCTATTCTAAATTATTGATATATGCAATCTACTTAGTGCTCCAAGATACGCAAGTTGCCCGTGACAACAACGTTTTCCAAAACAGCCCCATTTGGAATATCAATGGACTCGTTGTCGTTGACAACTATGATGACTGTGCCCTTTAAAGTCACGTCTCTACCCAACTTCACATTTCCGGTGATGGTGAGATGGTCTAACTCCAAAATTTTAGGCATGTGTGGAAGTCTCTTCTGGAAGTCATTGACCTTCTTGAAGTGCGAGCCCAACTTAATCAATGGGTTGGGGAACCCGTCTCTCGTGGGATCCAATCTCAACGCACCGTGCTCGAGGAAAAACAAGTCGGACTTGACCAAAAGCAAGTCCGAACAGGTCTTGACAGGCAAGAATCTGGATCTAGGCACGACCACACCATGAGCGCCCTCGAAGTGTCTGATTGCAGCACCGACAGCAGTCTCCAATTGCAAAACATTGATGTCAGAAGAGCCCTTCGAGATAGTTTTGTAGTTGGGGAT